>CABHPR010119095.1:0-26779 GCA_902168415.1 Peromyscus melanophrys
TTTGCCCCTTTTAGCCTGGAGGATTTCCTTTGGGCACTGACCCCTGACCTGCACCCCCAACCCCCCTCCTTTCTGTAATCTGCTTGCTTTTGTTTCCACATCTTCACTTCTAATCTGGTGGGTACATGGTTCTGGGCCCAAACTTGGGCCCTTCGGAAGTCCCACTCAGCAAAAAGTGCGCAGGCCGGACATGAAGCTGTCAGTGCTTACTAGCAAGACAGAGTCTTTCCCTGTGAGGCCTCAGGGTTAACACAGCCTTCTTGCCTGGGGCAAAGCCCTGGAAGGGAGGGGCCTGAGTGATCATGGGGGTCTCAGATCTTGGGTTTTGGGGGCCAAGAAAGGAATTTTGATTGGAAAGGTCCGGATTGAAGGAATTTCCAAAGCTACTCAGTTGGTCAGCGCACAGATATGAGTCAGGGTCCTCCATATCTCTGGTGACCAGCCTCTTGTCCCACCTGGGCATCAGCTGCCCTCCTCTGGGCCCACACCGGTGTACTGCAGGAGCATCTGCTCCAATTTTTGCTGTATGACCTCACAGGAGAGACCTTTGCCCACCTGTGGCCAACTTTAGGTTGCGGAGAGTGGAGCAAAAGTGAGATTTGTTCTACAGTATGGAGACTCTTTGGGGACAGCACGTGTGTATCCTGAGGGCACCTGCATAGCTTTCCCATTCTTCTGCCCAGGAGGAGCTGTTCCTGGGCATCTGCTTTGCCCAGGTCTGAGCAGCATAGAGAATGTGATAGAAATTGTCCCTGGAGTGAAGGTGGTTAGAACCCAGGGAAGATGCTGATACCCCTAACTTTCCTGAGCCCATGGTCCCGGACCCAGCATCACCATTTCTCCTAGGGGACTCCCACGGACATGACCTCTGGGCCTGTGCTGTGGAATTCACACGAGACTGTCACTCTTGGTCTCCATCATCCCTGGGTGTCCTCTTGAAGACAAAGTGCAGGCATCTGTCTGTTGACCGGACCCACTAGGACAGGCTAGGGGCCACCTGGCTCCACCCAGACCTCTTTTGGAGTGGCAGCCATGTTCTTCCTCTGTGACAGGGATAGAAGGGCTGTCACCATCTGCCCAAGCAGAGTGCTCTGGCTTCCTTTAAGCACAAAGGGAAGTTTCTGGATCACAAGCTTAGTCCCTTTACTTTCCCATCTTTCCAGCCCCCAACCGCCAAAGTCCTCTGCCCACCTCTCCAGCCCCTCACAGCTCCAGCCACTCTGGACACGCCTGCTCTACTCAGTGAAACCACATGCTCTCTTATTTCTGGAATCATTCCCTTTTTAAATAAGCACTCTTCCCCCGCCCCCCATGCCACCTTGGCTGGCTAATTCATATCACTCCTCAGGGCTCATCTTAGGGACTTCCTCTTCTAAGGAGGCTTCCTGGTCCCTAAACCCAGGCAGGCCCTCTGCTGATGCCTCTCTGGTAGTGCTAGTTAGCGTTTCCTGAAATCTTTTCTCAAAGGGACATCTTGAAGGAAGGGGCCAATAGTTGGCTTATTTTATTGTAGTGTCCTCCGTTCCTTGTAATATAATTGGGTACCAGTAGACTTGCATGTGGGATGAGAAGAAAGTAGATCCAGTGGACTTCTCTTGAAGAACTTCCTGTCCTCTCTCATCTGGACTGTCTAGGTCCTCAGGTCCACCATTCCTCCTTTATGGGCAATGGAGTGCAGCCTGCATAGGTTCTGTGGTCAGGGACCATTCACTCCTCAACAAGCAAATGTTACCAAGTCATTTACATGTGCCAAAGACTATGGTGGTCCTGGTGATCCAGGAGTAAGTAAAAAAGACTTGGTCCCTAAATTCGTGGAGCTTGTAGGCAAACAGTTGGAATAAATAAGCAAGCAAATCTGAAAGCAGGGCTGTATGCTTTATGTTGTGTGCTCTAGGAAGGAAAGGGAAGAGAATCAGCTGCTCCAGAGTGATGCACAGCTCATCTGCCGTTCCTCTCTGCTGGTGGCTAGCTCACCTCTTTTCCCTGGTGGGCCTTGAGCCCCCCCAGTCGCATCTCCAATGTTTCTATCTCAGTTCACATTCTGACCTCAGCCAAAGTGGTACCCTGAACCTTTCTTATTATTATTCCACCTGTATCTAGGGTGAAGGGATCTCCTACCCGGTCAGGAGAGGTCTGGATGGACACACAGATCCTTGCTTTCCTGAAAACCTCCAGAAGGGCCAGGAGTCATCCACAGACACCACACAGTCCTTCTGTCCGGGATCCTGGTTAGATGAATGTTCAGTCCCTGGTGCCACATTAGGCCTCAGCGGTGCTGGTACTGGTGTCCAGCTAGCCACCTGGAACTGCCACTGCCATCATGTCCTATAGGATGGTGTTACTCTGCCCTTTGGCCTGGTCTGAGGCTCAAGAATGCCAGCCCCCAGCTGCGCTGGCGGTTCTGCCTTCTGCTCCTGGCAGCCGCTGTGGCCTTCATGGAAAACCTGTGTCTTTTGTTAGGAGGCTGTGACGTGGAGGGAGCTGGTGTTGGGCGACTTTGTGCAGGAGTTCTGTTCCATGCAAGTCTGGGACATGCTGCCTATGTCCTGCCAGCCCTGCCATGGTGTCCCTTCACTACTTACGCGGGCTCTTGGAGGTCTAAAGGGAAGCATATACTAACCTGTGCCCAGGGCAGGGGGAGGTCTCGGTGTGGCTCCGGGTGGGAAGCTTATGGGGCCAGCCTGACCTTGAGAGGTTAGCACAGCGATGGCAGTGTCCCTGCCTTGGGGCGGTGCTGATGGGTCGACTGCTACCAGCTCTCCCTGCACAGTACTTGTGCGTCAAGGTCTCTTTGTTCCCCCTTGAGTTGGGACAGGATACCAGCAGCAGGTTAAAGGCTCCTGGTGGCCCAAGGCCAGCCAGCCACTCTGCTCTTTCCCAGGGCAGCGCGGTGGTGTCTCCTGACAGTTGACATTAACCATCCCTCTTGGCACAGAGCGCCTTCTTTTGACTCAGGGCTAAATGGGCTGTGCTTCAGAACAGGGTCCACAGGAAGAGTTGAGAAAGGCCTCCCTGCTTCTAGACTAGACACGACTCGCCAATTCATTGGTGCCAGAAAGTGGGTGGAGCTGGGGGCTCAGAAGTAGCTTCCCTGCCCCAGTGAGCCTGGAGACCCTCTGATTCAGGCCTATAATATCAGCATCCTTTGTTCTTTGAGCCTGTTCGTAGATGCTTGTCCCCAGAGCCCTAGTACCCCAACCGCCCCCTCCCCCCCTAAGCTTGCATGTGACGATGTTTGTGCCTTGAGAAAAGGGCATGTTTACGGCCCTTTTTGGAAATGTGTGATTTGAGTGCATGTGCTTGTGATTAAGTGTCTGAGCTTCAGGGAGTTTGTGTCCTGGAGGTCTCTGTGAATAAGAGTGGGCTGCAATGCATGCTTATGACTGTCTGTGATGTTGATGTGGGTACCTGTGTGTGTGTGTGTGTGTGTGTGTGTGTGTGTGTGTGTGTGTGTGTGCACCTATGTTTCTGCATGTGACCATTCTCTCTGGAGCTACCTCTCTGTGCTAGAGGAAGGTGTACACTAGAACCTGGGGTAGGAGAGCGTATGGCCACATCCCAGACCTCCCCTTGTTGGGCTTTTCTTCTCTGCCTCCTTCTCCTAGCCTAGCCTTGACCTGGAGCTGTATGAAGAGAAGAAGACCCTAAAAAGGCTTTGTGACCAACGATCCTGCCTAATTTGGGGGACAGGCACGACTGGGCCTGTCCAAGAGTCAGAGACATGATCATCTGGACAGCACAGAGGCCAGCCAGCTCCTGGAGCAGAGCCCCCCACCCCCCCTTTTTTTTCCTTGTTCTTTTTTTTTTTTTCCTGGCTTAGAAATAATAGTTCTTCAATGTGAGATTAGGAGAAAAGAAAAGGGCCAGAAAAGTGACCGGTTGAACAAAGACAAGCGGCTGGACTGGACAAGCCCCTTGCAATCAAGTGCTCTCACCTAGACGTGGTTAGGCACCATGGGGGCGCGGGGGGGGGGGGGGGGGGAGCGTGGGCGGCAGAGCAGTGGGAACACTGAAGGCCATGAGGCCTAGGGAGAAGGCGATTCGGTATGAGCCGGTAAGAGAGCGGGCTCTGCCGTGAGGCCGTGCAGGCAGAGTCCACACCTGCTTGTGGTATTTACCAGCCAGACTACACCTCTCAGAGGCTCGTTCTCCTCCCTGGGACCTACAAGGTGGTTGTAAGGACCAGATAAGAAAAAAATGCATAGGAAGCATTTGGCTCAGTGCCTGGGCACACGGTGTGCAGAAAAGATACCTGAAGTGCACAGGACTCAGTTCTTTTCCCCGTACCATCGGAATGACGATAAGCAGGAATTCCAGGATAAGCCTTAGCTGTCTGCAGAATCCACCCTCTTTACCAAAAGAGCCCACCAGCAATGCCAGTCTGGCTGACAGAGGTTCCCCTGAGAGGCTAATGCCTGCACTTTATGTATGCTTTGGAGTCGATGTGAGTCTTGTGTGTGGAAGGTTACCCAAGGAAAGATGAGACCTGTGTTTTTACAGAAAGCATTTGGCCCATGAGTATCTCCAGGCTGATCTGGACAGTGACCACTACAATATCTGCTTGGTTAAGTGAAGTTGGTGGCCTTAGGGGTCCCTATTGAATCCGCTTCACAGGGCCAGTGACTGCTTGTCTCCAAATCACATGGTTGGTTTTGTTTGTTTATTTTGTTTTGTTTGTTTGTTTTGTTTTGTTTGTTATTTTGTTTTGTCTGCCATGTATGGAATACTTGATAGGGATGCTGTGCCTGCTCTGGAGGATCAGGACCTGGAGATAAAGAAACACCTGAGAATGGTTCTAAAGGAGAATCAGAAGGGTCAGCTGAAGTGACCTCAAGGTACATCGAGGGTGTTCCTAGGACTCCAGCTTCCTAGGAACCTAGCAAGCTGTATGCTTAAACCACAGATGGAGGGATTCTGGCTAGATCAGAGTTCAGTAACTATCTGGCACTAATAGAAAGCAAGGAAAGAAGGAGGGAAAATAAAATAAGAAAAGATGAAAGAGAGGGACCACAGTGGGAGGAAGGCTTCCCGTCTTGGTTAGACATAGTCAGAACCCATCAGGCCAGAGGTGGAGCAGATGACCTCATGAGGACCCCTCCACGCCTGGGCGTCTGGAATACTCCACTGGCTTGGCTGCTGACTTACGCTAAGGCCTTAGGCAGATGACTAAGCACTAATGAGCCTCAGTTTCCCTCTCTGTTAAACAGAGTTGCTTACATCACTGAGGAAGAGGCTCTACCTTTAGCTTCTGGGAGCTCCTGAGGAGGTCCTGTGTGCTGACTCCCGGGGTTCACCGCCACTCCTGCCTGCCCCTGTGTGTCCTCTTCTGCTGGGGTCTCAAAGCACAGCCTGGCATGGTGCACCCATTGCTCGAAGCCTTCAGCACTCTGTGGCAGCTCATCCTCTGAGATGCCAAGCTCTTGCTTTTTTCATTTCTTACTCCTATTGTCTCCCTTTCTAGAATGTTCTCCCCAGGCTTCTCCAAGGGAACCACACTCAGTTCCATGACACTTTCTGGCCAGCCCCTCTCTGGGTGGTGGTTTGATTTTTTTTTTTCCTCCTCCTTCCCATCACCAAGTGTCTGTCTCCAGGGCCGCTCTCTACTTCCTATGCTTCTTTTGACTGTCCCCAATTCCCCAGTTTGGGCACTCAGTGTCTGCCACAGGTTCTGTCTCGGGGGCCTCGAGACACTGGTGGAAGGAAAGGACTAATGGGGTTGGATTGGGGAACCTGGGGGTTGGGGGGAAACATGCTATGGGTCAAGAGCTAGTTCTTGGAGCCAGAAAAAAAAACTAACATGCTAAGTCCATTGATACAGTGTGCTTAACTTAGTACATGTGAGACTGGATGAGAGAGAGATTTTCCACAATACATCTAACCACCCAGCCCTCCACCCTACCCTGTGGCCTGTGCTTTGTACTGGTCAGGAAAACAGGAGCACTTGGTAGAGAGGAGATATTTGGAGAAGCCAAGAGGCATTTGACTAGCGCTGTCTTGGCGTGTGTCTCGCTGGGATCTAAAATGGATTAGTTTGTGTATCCCTAAACCAGTGCCAAGGTCAGGACAGACACCATTGCCGTCCTGGTCTGGCCTGAGCTGCCAAGAGAAGAGCTCCTTTCTTGGGGCCTGGGGACAGTCTGGTAACAAGTACACTTTGCTTTGCCAGCTCTCCTTCTGCCTCCCGTTCCCAGAGGGCACAGGGGTCTCCACACTTCTTCTCATTGTACACAGCAGGGATGCCCCGGCAGCCCTTCTGGAGTAGGGCTTATTTGTGAAAGCTTCCCTTCCCTGGTCAGCCTCCCATGAGATGCTCCCCAGGGGAGGAGGGACCTGCAGCCTCTGACCAGATGTGGAGGTCATAAAGGGGTCCAGCCCCATGCTGGTCAGCCCATTCTTGTTGCTGTCCTTAGGCTGAGAAGGAGGGAGGGCCTGGCTTTGGGGACTGTTTTATTCCTCTAGTCCCGATGGCCTAAGACCATGGCTTTCACATGTTTGCAACAGGCTTGATTGTCCTCTGGAGTGGTGTGTCACAGGGCAGGGCTGGAGTCTGAGTTCTAACAGGACCCAAGGCAGGGCAGGCGTGAGGCAAGAGATATAGAACTCACCACAGGCCCTGGGCAGTAGGGGGTCTTCACAGGGAAAGGAAAGTTCCTGAAGCCTGTGGATACACTCATGTGGGGTCGCAGAGCAGAGGAGGGCACCCTTGGGCCCTTCTCCCTTCTCCACTCCACACCCTCACTCCCAAGACCAGGGCCTAGAACCGTAAACAGCCTGAGTCAGAGCTGGGCTGTGCTTATGAGTGAGCTTGTTCTGTCATTAGAGGTAATAGCCGCATCTTGACTGGCTGCCGGAACCTTTCATCCGGGCCCCTCAAAGAGCTTAAAGGAGCGGCCAAGGTTCTATTATCTTCCTATTACTAATGGAGAAATCAAGCCCCAGACGAGCTCGGCAACTTTTTTAGGGCTCACAGAGGAGGTAGCAAAAGGCTGGGAATGGATGTGCCACAGGGGTCTGGGCCACATGACCTCTCCTGTGTCCCTCACGATGTTACTTGCGAGGAGAAACTCAAACCCAGAATTGGTGTTGAGAAGTTCTGTCCAACTCAGAAGGTCAGGCCTGGGCTTTTAGGTGGCCACTTGCTTATTCTTTCTCCCCTAAGTCACCAATACTGAACAATAACAACAGTAGCTCCTGCCCTAGCTTACCCAGCACTTAGTCAGAGACGTGGGCAGTACTTACGGATGAAGAAACCGAGCCAGTGAGAGTCCAGGTTCAAACCCAGATTCAATAGTTATTTTGGTTACAGGCTTCTATTTCATCTCTGCTGATGCCATAATCTGTCCTGTTTTGAGAGAGAGTCCTACTATGTACCCCCAGGCTGGCCTCAACTTGCATCCCCCTGCCTCAGCTTCCTGAGCACTGAGATTAAGACTCTCTGTGCCTGACTAGCAGTGTAGTTGTATCACTAGTCCGAGCCAAACCCAGCACAGACTCCTTGTATTATAGATGGATCCCCCCTTTCACCCCGTCTCTCTCCCTTGTAGGAATTGAGCTGAGGAACGAGGTCCTGGAAGCCATGGCCCTAACCTTGGTTATCATGGCAGCGATTCATGATGGGACAGTGTCTGGTGCCTTGGAGCCTGGGACTCAGAGCAGGGTACAGCATCCAGCCCTGAGCACTGTCACTCCATAGCAGCTGCCCAAGGGTGTCCTGGAGGACTTGGAAGAGGAGCTAGCACTGTAAAGATGCTCCTTGGGAGATGGCTACCTCCCCTTCCAGGACAGAGAAGAGGTCTCTGGTGTTTGTTTTGTTTCTTTTGTCCAAGTCCACATCCTCTCTGCCCAGAGACCCTTCCCTACCCAGATGCGTTT
This sequence comes from Peromyscus melanophrys, assembly GCA_902168415.1. Taxonomy (NCBI): domain Eukaryota; kingdom Metazoa; phylum Chordata; class Mammalia; order Rodentia; family Cricetidae; genus Peromyscus; species Peromyscus melanophrys. Next base: position 7,873 of record CABHPR010119095.1, read on the forward strand.
CTAGAGTTGGAGGTGATGGCCTGACAGGTCAGGGAGCTGCTTGTGCCAAAGCTTGTTGCAGGGCCCAGGGAAAGGCATCTAAGCCACAGTTGGGCCTCAGGTTTCTTTTGTGTGAATGAGAATGCTGATCAAGGGCTGCTCTCTCTCTCTGGTGCTCAGCACCGTGCCTGGTTCCTGGCCCCTGGATGCCTAAACAGAGCATCTTCCGGGTCCATGGTAAACAGGACCGGGGCAGGGAACCTGAAATAGTGCAAACTGACCAGAGCAAAGTCAATGGCCATTTTTGTTACAGGCTTCTGTTTCAGCTATTTGTAACTTTCAGCAAAGTTCATGCTTTGGAGATTATTGGTTTTGGTCATTTTTTCCATATTTGGTTGTGGCCTAGAGCAATGAGTTTTGGAAAGATAGAGGCAAAAATCCCTTCAGCTGTTTGTGAGCACTGCAAACACCCACCAGAAAAAAAAAAAAGTAAAATAAATCCTTTCCAGTTAGAAGAAATAACAACATAGCTATGTTTTCTTTTTCAGCTCAAATGACTCCCAAACAACCCCAAAGACTTCAAACTTGGCTAGTAATTAGTCCTTAATGAAGGAGAGTGGACAGTGTGTGCTCTGCAAACTTTGAGAATCAAAAGGTTTCGAATTCAAAAAACTACTGATGCATGAAAAAGCTCTGAGGCCCTAGACCCTAGCAACTTCTTCCTAAGGATGCTGGAGCTGATCCCCCCTCCCCCACCCTCCCACCCCATCCCCAGGTGGCCACAGCTTTGCAGATATGCTGGCTTTCTCCTTCCTCACTCTAGAATATTCTGCCTGATGCACAGAGGCTGAGGCTAGCCAAAGATGGAGTCAGGCTCAGCACTTGTAAGGTGAATTAAACTGCACATTCAAAAGTTTATATTTGTGTCCTTGTCCCAGAAAACTTCCCAGAGCCACCTCAAAGTCCTAGACTAGTCTGTAGAGTATGGAAGGACTACATCTCATAGAGATCCGTCCTTAGAGCCTCCCATCTGTTGACTAACCCGTGAAGGCCCTCCTTGGATTCTTTTTTTTTTTTTAATGCTGTTTTAGCTTGCCTGCTCCAGGAGGCAGCTGGGGAGGATGGCCCATCTCTCCAGTGCTCTTCTGCACTCTGCTACCTCACAACATCCCTGCACAACTTCATCTGCAGCTCAGCCTAGGAACGAGACCTCTTCACTCTGCATCTCAAGGCAGGGCTGGACCAGAGTGGCTTTGGGGGTGGATAGAATAGAGAAAGGAGTCTGCATGGTCACAACCCTAGAGTCCTGCTGCCTGAGATCTGAATTTACTAGAGGTACAGGATCTTTCCTTCATGCCCCTGGCAGACGTCTCCTGGGCTGCCTGTACAGCCAGAGGATGAGACTGCACTTCCTCTTGTCCTTCTCAAGGCCAGGGATCTGGCTTGCCCTCTGCTTTCAGGACCTTGTGCATGTGTGGGTACACTCATACACACAAACACCCACCCCAGATTTTTGATGGGCGGATTGGTGACCAGCTCATCCCCATCTCTACTGAACAAGAGAATACGTTGACTATGGGGTGAATCAAAGCCAGGCATTAGAAAGTATTTAGCCAACTCCAAGAGTCCTGCAGCCTAGAGCTACGTGGCCAAGCAAGGTGAGTAAACAAGGACATTGACAGAAAGATATAGACAAGAACCTGTCAGCTAGAAGGGCTGAGGATGGACCCTGAACTTGTCTATCAGCCAATGCCAAGATGTCATTTTCTCACATCTGGTTCCACATCTGGAAACAGCCAGGATGCTTATTTCAAAGTGCTGATGAGGCCATGCCCTGATTGCCTCAGGGAGAAATCCATTTGGTGACACTGTCTTCCAGGCCCCATCATCTTCTCCAGATGGTGGTCCCATTTCCAGCTCCCTTCTCTAGGCACACCCACTATTCAGGAGGCGAGAGAAAGCTGGAGGGCAGCTGGCTGGGGTGAGGCCTTGCCCAGACCCTTTGTCAGACTCTAGAAGCTGCAACGCGTTTATAGTTCTTGCTGGTCAGCAGCTGGCCTCCCCGCCCATCCTGGAACTTGCATGGTCTTCTGGGATTGTGGCACTTGCTGTCCAGATGCCACAGGCTTTGCATCTGATGGCCACATGGCCCCTGGTCCAGGCCTAAGCCTGTGGCTGGTGAATCTGAGAAGAGAGGCCACGCCTCTCCCACTTCCATCACTAAGATCCAGCTATGTTCTGTCATGAAGGATGCTAGAGAGGCAGCAGACTGACTCAGCCCTTGAGGAGTTTAGCATTGGGAAGCTGGGAGAGAGACTTCAGGGTCTGAGGAAACATCAGAGTCATACACTTCGTGAATGGAACTGTCTGGAAGTGCAGTGTCAGAGAAAGGAGAGGCTGCAATCAGGAGTCAGGGAGGGTTTCCTTGGAGAGATGCTCCCTGGGCAAGACGGGGTGGCCTGCAGCCTCCTCAGCTGCTTCAGTGCCCACAGTAGACAGTGCGCCCATCCCGGGGTCGGACGGCACTGACTGCCAACAGAACTTCCCACACGTTGGAGAGAGAGAAGGTGTGAGTGCATGGAGTGGGGTACTGCTGAGAACTCCACATTTCTTTTTCTTCCTACCTTGACATTCCTTTGCCAGCTCCTATGAGTCCTGCTTTTCTCTCCCTGCCTCACGGTCAGCTTCCTCTTTGATGACCACTCACCTCGGCAAGGTGGTTCCAGTGTTGTAGGCAAGAGACAGGGCACCCGATGGTTTCTTTGCAGAGCAAGGCTTGGGATGAGGATTCCGTTCCTGCTGTGTGTCCCTGGAAGATGGCCACATTCCCACCCTCCACACAGTGTAGGGCACTCTTCTGGTTCCTTACAGTCCCCTCACTCTGTCTGTGTCTCCTGTCCTTCTCACCTCCTCAGACATGCACAGTGTGGTGTGTGCTCTGCCCTCCCAGGACATCAGACAGGTAGCTCCTCATTTACCTCCTACCTTGCTGACAGGCATGTGGAAAGGCTCAGGGTTACCATCTCCTGAGAGTCAAGGCTGACTGTGAAAAGAGTTAGCAACCGGAGGTACACACATTACAGGTCAAAGTGGGTGCCATGGCTCCTCATGACTCCCTACTACTCAGCTGAGTGTCTCCCTTCAAATTACAAAGCCGTTCCAAAGGAGGTCCTTCCAAACCTGACCTGCCTGAGTTTCTGTCTTTCCTCTCACAGTCCATTCCTAATCTGCTTAACCTACGGTGGTTTGCACATCCAAATCCTGACCCTTCCATCTGGACCGTGGCCCAGGCTGCTCTTCCTTTTGGTTACACCTGCCCCGCCGCCTCACCTTGCCATCCCTTCCTCAGCCTCCAGGTCCCCATTTGACTGTCACCTCCTCCGAGAACCAGTCCTTGCCACTGTACCTTGAGACTAACAGTTGCAGAAACCCTCCCGCAGCTGCCTCTGGTTGTGTCTCCATCCTGATCATAAGCTCTCTGAGGGAACACCCCTTGATCTCCCCACTGCTGCCTAACAGAGTGCCTGGCATCTTGTGGGGTGCCTGACAGAGACCATTTGAACCAAAGGAAGATGAGCTGGCAAGTGTGAGAAGGGTGATGGTGGGATGGCATTACCTGATGGGCAGCTCAGGGAGAGCTTGGATTCAGCCTGCAGGGCTAGTGAATAGAACAGCAACAACCCCAAGATCTCAGGTCCACGGTGTTCCAGGCTCGGCTCCAAGGACTTTCTAATTTTATCCTTTCAAAAATCCTATGTGGCAGGCATTATTCCTGTCCAATTTTACAGGTGAGTGAAACGTAAGAGGGAACTCACGATGAGTTGGTAGAGACAAAAGGCATTCTGGATGTTTTTTTTTTTTAAAGTTCATGAGCAATGATGTGGAAGGACTTGGCAAGATATCTGTGGGGAGAGTAGCTGGGTGTGGGGATGGCTTGGGTTAGAGGACCATGGGAGGGGGAAGTGATGATGATGTCCAGCTTGCTAAACCACAGAGGACCTTTACACTGGGGCCAGAAGTGCAATTCAATCGAGACATGGAAAAGCCATGGCCAGTTCCTAAGCAGGAGGCTAGTAGGGTGGAATCTGGCCATGGCATGATAGATAAATTAGGAGAGAGAACAGGCAGAAGGGCCGGGAGGGTGTGGGCATCATCTCCCTCCTCATTGGTCCTGCAGCCGTTTGAATTCTTGCCTTTCGTTGATGCCTTCGATAGATGCTTGGCATGGGTGACCTTGAGACCCCGGAGCTGGACAGCAACTGCAGGTCTCGGGGGGCCTCCTCAGCCTGTTCCTCTCTGGCTTGGCTGAGGCTAGCTGCTCATGGCTGTGTCCATGACCTGGGCTGGGCTGGATTTCCCCCTCTGCGGTCACTTTAATGAAAAGCAGTTGTGTTTGCCACGAACATGGAGGCGAGGAGAAGAGATCAGTCAGTCTAGCCCCTGGCCCGGCTCTAGGTCTCTCGTCCCTCTCTGGGTCTCTTCCTTCCCCAGCTCCCAAGTCCTCCATCTTCCCTCCTGGTTCTCCTTACTGCCCTCCATCCTGACTGGTTCTTCCTGGGTCTGTGGGTTTCAGAGCAGAGAAGCTGCCTGGGTAGGGATGGAGCTACAGGTGCCTCAAGGCCTCTGGTTCAGCTCCTCTGACAGCTTCTCATTCACTCCCTTCTTCTCCAAGCTAGCGAATGAAAGACATGGACCACAGGTGCTTTGAGGTGCTCGTGGCTCCCGTGTGATCTCTCTCCCTGTCTTTCTGTCTCTATCTGTGTGTGTGTGTGTGCCTCTCCCTCTTATTTATTGCCCCCCCCCCCCCATCAGTCTGTGTCTCAGGGACCAGGGACCTTCCAGAGCCAAACAGAACTTTGCTGTCCTTTCTTTTCTCACTCTCTAGCCAAACCCTTATCCATCTTTTAAGTGTGAACATCCTCCAGGGGGCCTGCTGTGACCACCCTACCTCATCAGGGTTCCTGAAAAGGTTGGCTGGATTCCAGCACCCCCAACCCCCAACACACACACACACACACACACACACACTGTCCTCAGGCCGTAGTAAGACAGACACCTTCAAGGTCCTTGCTTTGAGCCTCTGGGGTTTTCTGGCTGGTTGTCTCCAGATGGGGGTGGAAATGGGGTAGAAGAGGAGAGAGTGAATAGTCTAGAATTTTCCCTGCTGGAAGCATGCAGAGTACCTGGTTGGCTTGCAGCCTTGAGTAGCTCTCTTACAGAGCAGGGGCTGCACTCCCAGTTCAACCCTGACTCCTCAGGAGCATTGCAGGCTGCTGGCACTCACCGTCAAGTGCTAGACCAGACTCCCCTCCCCCCCCCCCATTCTAGAAAGCAAGTCAATCGGAGGCCCACTGAAAAGCTCATGGGGGTTTGTTTTCCTCTCTCCATATTGAGGTTTTTTTTAATGGCAATGTTGTTGATGGTGCACATATTCCAGAGTAATATGTTTGGGATTAGGCCACACAATGGGGTTATGACTCCCTCCTGTGCAGCCCCCACCCAAGGGAGCTTGCCCTCCATCTGGCCGATACACATCTGGATCAGGCTGTCACAGCTGTCCAGATGTTGCATCCCTCTGAACCTAGGCTTGCAGCCTCTTCTGCTAGAGGCTGGAGCTGCACACCACACATACACACACACACACACACACACACACACACACACACACACACACATCACTCCATTTGGAGCACTGAAGCTCTGAGGTCATCTGGCCCTTGGTGGGGGAAGGGAGGGGAGAGAGCTTGGCCTTGATGCATTATTCCTCCTCCACCATGGTAGGGCAAGCAGGCTGTTGGGACACATCTGCAGAGGTATGTAAATATCAGGTTCCCACTTCCAGCCCAGACAGGCTAGTGGGAAGGACCCGCTTGAAACCAGGCTCCAAATCTGGAGCCTGTCCCTACCTCATCCAGGGGCCAGCTGCAGGAATCAGAAAATTCCTCGTGTACTCATTTGAGGCCCTGGGCCACACAGCTCTCCCAGCTCACGCTGAGCCCCACTCCACAACCCTCCTTCTGTCCAACCACCATCTTCCCACCACGGCCTCACTTCCCGATCCCCCGTCGCCCTCCCTCCTTCCACAGGTCATGTGGTTTAGAAGAACATACACGGCAGAGCCTGGGCTCTGGACCCTCAAATAATTGAGACACGATCTGCCAAGCGTGTTTGCACATTGGTGCTGGCAGAGGCTGGGCAGAGAGTGCGGGGGAGGAAAAGGAAGCCACATTTATTGGGTGCCAACTATGTGGCAGGCACTGAGCAAGGTGCTTTAAATATATTCTCTTGGTTAATCCTTGCAACCACCCTGCAAGGTAGATATTATTCTCTTTGTTTTACACACGCCACAAGTGTGGCTCAGCAAGGTCACCCTAGTGTCACGTGGTTAGGAAGGGTAGAACCAGCATCCCAAACCCAGGCTGCTTCACTCCAACTGCCGTGCCTTCATCCCATGCCACTTCCCCTGGTGACTGCTAAACGCCACCCTTTAGGTCCTCCTTCCTGGCCACTGGCTGTGAGCTTTGTCTTTCCCCTTCAGGCTGGGCAGGGAAGAACTGCCCGGCAAAGCCCAGGCGGGTAGGCAGCAAGAGGATTGGAGTTGTAGTGTCGTAACCAACTGAGTTTTCTGCATGGCTGTTGGAGGGCCTGAGGACTGAAGCCACAGAAACACATTAGGAGTTGAGAAAGCAGGGCGGTGGTGGTGAAAGGCAGGCAGATGGGCCTTGGAGGCATCTGTGGGGAACTTGGGACTTTTCCATGGCTCTGGGACACAAGGAACCTCATTAGGAAGAAAAGAAGGGAGCCCCAGAGCCCCAGCTGCTATTGTTCCTTTATCATGCCATCTGCCCAGCAAGGGGCTCCCAGCAGATGGAACGTTCCAAGGGCCCTCTAGGGGCCCCTCTTCTGACCAGAGAATGTGGTACCCCCAGAGAGGCAGCAGGGGGTAGACAGGCACCCTCCAGCCTGGCTATGACTATGGTCCCCATGGTAGCTCCAGAATGTGGCTGCCTTGGACTTGGAGAGGACAGTGAAGAGCCTTATCCTCAGATCCAATTACAGAGCCCAGATCCACACAGCCCCACAGCCCCACAGCCCCACAAAGATCCATGCTGACCCCCTCCCCACATCCATGCCAACAGTGATGTATGTCTGTCTGCCTCGAACAAAACTGTTCTCTTAGAGATGACATGCAAACACAAGGCTTGCCCAGTGTCACAAAACTAGCAGAATGCTGTCTTCTGGTTCTGTACCCAGAGCTTAGCACACAATAGAAAGGTGGCAAGGGAAACAGCGTAGACCTGGGAGACCACTAGGCTAGACTAAAATCCAGCTCTGCCCCTGCAGTGTGGCATCACCTTGGAGCCATGCTCTCCTCTTCAAGAACTTATGGGTTGGCCAGGAAGCCCAGAGACAGTGGAGCAGGTACTCCAAGATGAAAGGTGATATGGCGGTAGTGGGCAGGATGCTGGCTGGTGCGGTGGCTGGGAAAAGGGCCGAGGAAGTAGGTTGGAAGAGTGACAGTGATAATCAAAGCGATATCACAATGATTTGTGAAGGAGACTTCTGTTCTGAAGATGAGAGTATTCCATTCATGTTAGGTGTCTCTGGAAGCCCAGACCTGAACTTCTTTCCCACTACAGAGGAGGGCTATCATCAGAACCCCTAAAGTGGGGTATGGCCATGTGACAGATGCAATGAGATAATGTGGACCATGGCCAGTTCTGGCGCATGGAGAGGATTTGCCCCAGGAAGGAGGCAACTGTGGGTACAGGTATCTGCAGGAGGAAATGATCACCTGGGGGTGGTTCCCTGAGAAAAATTGGGCCACAATAGCCAGGCAGTGGTGGTGCACACCTTTATCCCAGCACTCGGCAGACAGAGGCAGGTGATCTCTGTGAGGTCGAAGCCAGCCTGGTCTACAGAGTGAGATCCAGGAGAGGCTCCAAAGCGACACAATGAAACCTTGTCTCGAAAAAAAAAAAATTGGGCCACAAGGCCTATCTTTTCCCCCCATTTTTTTCTTCTGTGTGTGCATGCGTGTGTGAGTGTGTGTGTACATGTGCGTGTGTGAGCGTGTATGAGGTTGTTGTCAAGAATTATGCTCTATTACTCTTCTACCTTCTTTTATTCACTGAGGCAGGGTCTCTCAATCAAACCTGGAACTCACAGACCCCACTGATCTTCCTGATCAGCTTTTTCTGGGGTTTGTCTGTCCCCTTCTTCTGAAGCCGGAATTACAGACATGAAGTCACACCCACCTGGAATTTCATAGGGCTTCCGAGGACCCGAAGCCCATTCCTCGTGATTTAACCACTGAACCATCTCCCTAGTTCATGAGGGAGATGGGAAGACGCTCCTTAGATACCCAGCACCAGGGAAGTTTCTGCTTTGTGAACCGCCAGGGCTGGGATGCAGCTTCTGGGCAGAGTGCTTGCCTCGACTTTGCAAGACTGTGGGTTCTGTCCCCAGCAACATCCTCAGGCCCACACAAAGCAGAGGGCATATCATACCCCTGGGTGTGAGTGTCCAGCATCACGTGCCAGCTCCCCGAGATGGGCAAATCCTCTAGCACTCACTGAGGTAGGTATAGATGGTCCTGAAAGGGAAAAAGCCAGCTTTGGCCCTCTGTGTCCCCTGACGTTGGGAGTTTGGTCTCTGGTGTATGGCTCACTCCAGCTGACCTTTCAGGAGATGTATTAGAAGTGTCGAAATCAAGCCTGGCTCAAAGGCAACTCTACCCGAGGGAGCCCAGAATTCTGTTTCTACTAATCTACTAATGACCCTTTGAAGTAGTTCTTTTAATCAGATTCCCTTAGGAAGAGTCTGGAACACCACTCTCTCAACCAATTTTCCCTTGTCTCCTCCTTACAAACACTTTGGTCCCGGCAGCTTTTTCCTACTTAGAGGCAGGAGCCACAGGAGGAGTGTAGCAATCCTTGCTGCGCATAGGGTGACCTCATTCCTTGGGCAGTCCCTAGTCCAGGCCTCAAGGGTGTTTATAACTTCCTGCATCTTATGATCCCAAACCGAGGTGAGCAGAGCCGGTGTGCTGGACACTGGTATCTGTGAACGCTTGGCTGTGGCCAGATACCCAGTAGGGGCTAATTTAGCAGCCACCATATGTATAAACCTGCTGATGTGACTCTGTGTGTGTGTGTGTGTGTGTGTGTGTGTGTGTGTGTGTGTGTGTGTGGTGTGGTGTGGTACTAGGATTAAGCCCAAGGCCTCAAGGACGCCAGACAAGTGCTCTACCAATGAGCTGCATCCTTAACCCTCTTTTTGCTTTTTACTTTAAGATAGGATCTTACTAAATTTCCCAGGCCAGCCTTGAACTTGTGATCCTTCTGTCTCAGCCTCCATTATAGGCCTGAGCCATCAGGCTCAGCCAGGTGTGATTTTTGGAGGAGACATGGGCTCCATTTTGAAGAGCAGCCATATAGGGCCATTCCTTAGCCTAAGAGGTCTTAAGTCAGCTGTAAGCCCTGTTCCTGAAAGACAAGCAGAGAAGGAAAAAAATGACGAGTCAGGTAAGAAGGACCAGAATGTGGGCGCTGGGTTTTTTTTTTTAATATTTTAATATTTCTTTAGTGTAAATGAATGTGTCTGTGTGTACGAACACGTGCATGAACATTCTCCAGTGTGTGTACACGTGTAGAGGTCAGAGGACAACTTTCAGAGTCCATTCTCTCCCTCTGCAATGGTGGCTTCTGAAACTTGAGCTCAGTTGTCAAGCGTTGGCAGCAGCCCCCACCCCCACCCCGCTGATTCACTTCACCTGCCCCGGGATGTTTTGAATGTATGTCTTCAGGTAGCAGATGTTCTAATGATTTTTATTTCTTACTTGTACTTACCCGTGAATTGATTTTGAAATAGAGGAAAATATACTCATTTAAATTCCCTTCACAGGGAGATCACACACATTACAGCAGCCTTCCTCTGTGCGTCAGGAAAATAAGCCCTGTGTCCTCTCCAGCAGTTTGCTAGAGGGAAGAAGATGGCCTCTGAGCCCTTCACTAAAATAATGAGATCAAGACCACTACCAGCAGAACCCACTCAGTGTCTGTGGGAATGACTGACTGAATGTAAAGGGTTGACGAAGAGATGGAGATACAGAAAATTGGAGGGAAGATGGGGTGCCCTTGGGGATCCTTTAATATGTGGCTTCCCCTTTCCTTTAAGTGGAAGAGAAGAAAGAAGGATTTTTCTGCAGGGATCCATGTCTTGTTAGTTGTGCCCTCAACCAAAATGTCTACATTGTGGATCTCTGGACAGGGATTGGAATGATCCAGGCTTCACTGAGGACCTCCCAGACCCAGTTAATGTGAGATGGGTGCCTGTAATGACTGGACCTTCTTGTGTTGGGGAAATCTTGACGCCAGTCCCTACCCTGGCCCCGGGTCCAATCTGAAATCAAGTCACATGACCTGTCCCACCTAAACATCTCTCAGATCACACCAGTTCTCACCAACCTCACTCTCACCACCTTGCCCTCAAGCCTGTTAACTGGTCTCTCTAACGCCATCACCCTTCCACGTTCCCCCCTCCATCAGAAGAAATCTCTAACGTGAAAGTATGACCTTGTAATTGTGCATATATGTGCTTGAACCTGTTCATTAGCTGCTCATAGCACTTGGAATAGATGCCTTCTCCATCTGCAGCTGTTCTGCAGCTGTTTTGGTATGGTCTGTAGAGATATATTTTTCCATTATGTGGAGTCAGAGGAGGGGTTTCCTGAGATACATAATTCACACATTTATAAGGTTTTTAGTGTATTCACACACTATGCAACCTGAACATCTAAAGCAACCACCATAACCAATTTGAGAACATTTCTATCTACCTAAAAAGAAATCCCGGGCTGGAGAGATGGCTCAGCAGTTAAGAGCATTGGCTGTTCTTCCAGAGGTCCTGAGTTCAATTCCCAGCACCCACAGGGTGGCTCACAACCATCTGTAATGAGATCTGGCGCCCTCTTCTGGCCTGCAGGCATACATGCAGACAGAGCACTGTATACATAATAAATAAATAAATAAACCTTTTAAAAAAAAAAAAAAGAAATCCCATTGGGCATAGAGGCACTGCCTGTAATTCCAGCACTCACGCAGAGGCCGGCCTGGGCCACCTACCAAGATCCTGTCAGAGAAAGAGGGAGAGGAAGAGGGAGAGAGAGCAGGACAAATGGACTTTCTGCCCCTGTGGGTTTACCTATGCTGGGCACCACGTATTCATGGAGTTAGAGACAGTGTTGTCTTTGTGTCTGGCTTCTTTCACTTAGCGTGGTTTTCAGGCCTGTCCATCCTGCAGCATGAGTCACCACTGCCCTCCTGTCTGTTGACAGATCATGCTCCATGGACCAGATAGGCCGGGTTTTGTTTGCTGAGGCATCCATTTAAAGTTCCTTCTTTTTTAGCTATTATGGATAATGGCCCTGTGAGTATTTGTGTGCAAGCTTTTGTAAGGACATAGGTTTTAGTTTCTCTTAAGTATGGATGCACTTGGCAGTGGTGCTGCTAGGTCAGATGACTCTGTTTAATCTCTTAGGGAACTGCCAGGCTGTTTCCTAAAGCAACCACACCAGCTTACATTTCCATCAGTAATGTGTGATGGTTCCCATTGCTCCTATCTCTTCGGCCCCTGGTAACTAGTTTTCTTTTCTATTCTAGCCAAACTAACGGCTGTAAGTGATTCTCATTGCAACTTGAACACATATTTCCCCAATGACCCCTGATATTGTGTTTTCCAGGTGCTTGCTGGCCATTTGCATAACTGCTTTGAAGAAATGGCTATCAAATGCTATATCCATTTTCTTCCCCCCAAATATTTACCATACTAAAGTATGCACACCATAAAACTGACCACTTTAATCATTAAGAATATAGCTGAGTGGTATTGAGGACATACGTGTTGTTGTGTAAACCACTACACATCTCCTGAACTCTTTCTAATCTTTAAAAACTCAACTCCATGCACATTAAACCATTGTTCCCCATTTCTTCCTCCTCACCGAACTCTGGGTAACCACCATTCCATTTCCAGTCTCTACATACTTGACTACTCTAGATAAATAATGTCAATGTAGTCATAGAGCATTTTAAAGCAGATTGTGTCGCTTAGTACAATATTCTCAAAATTCATCCACATTTTAGAAAGTTGCAAAATTTTGTACTTTTAAAGGCTGAATAGTATTCCATTGAATGTATATGCCATATTTTGTTTGTCTGTGGATATTTGTGTTGTCTTCACACTTTGTTGTGAAGAATGTTGCTATGAACATATGCTGTGGGATGTTCTGTGTGGCAAATGTGTTGCTAATAAAACACTGATTGGCCAATGGCTAGGCAGGAAGTATAGGCGGGACTAACAGAGAGAATTAAAAGAACAGGAAGGTGGAAGGAGACGCTGCCAGACGCTGCCAGCCACCGCCAGGACAAGCAGCATGTAAAGATGCCGGTAAGCCACGAGCCATGTGGCAAGGTACAGAATTATAGAAATGGATTAATTTAAGATATAAGGACAGTTAGCAAGAAGCCTGCCACGGCCATACAGTTTAAAAGCAATATAAGTCTCTGTGTTTACTTGGTTGGGTCTGAGTGGCTGTGGGACTGGCAGGTAAAAGAGATTTATCCTGACCGTGGGCCAGGCAGGAAAACTCTAACAACAAACATAGGTGTCCAGGCCTCTTCAGGACCTTGTATTGAGATCTTATCAATGTGCACCCAGAGGAGAATGGTCAGGTTGGTCATTCTCTGGCTTTTTAAAATAGTAGCCATCTTGGTAGGTGTGAGTTACAGTTGTCACTCACAATTCCCTCATTAGTGAACTATTTTTCCATGGATGTATTGGCCGTTTCTTCTTTGGAGAAAGGCCTTTTCAAGTCCTTTGAAGAAGAAATTAAACCTATTATTTAAATTTGTGTATGTGTGCATTTGTCCATACTTGTGTGTGTGTGTGTGTGTGTGTGTGTGTGTGTGTGTGTGTGTGTGCATGTGCCTGTGGAGGCCAGAAGAGGGCGTTACATCCCCTGGAGCTAGAGTTATAGGTGGTTGTGAACCACCCAATCTGGGAGGTGAGAGCCAAACTTGGGTCTGACGGAAGGGCCACAGTTGCTCTTAACCTCTGAGCCATCTCTCCAGTCCTCACGTCGACCTTGCAGCCAGCTTGGCTGTCGTTGTAGAGCTGTGCACAGTCTTTGTATACCATGGATACAAGTTCCTTTTCTTTCACTTTCCCATGCCTTGGTGTGATGCTGAGGGTCAAACTGAGGACCTCATGGCAGACAAGTATTCTAACATTGTACTATTCCCCCGGTCACCTTTTTCATTTTTTTTCTGGACGTTTCTCTGTGCAGTTCAGGCTAACACCTAAGTTTCTACCCTCCAGTCTCAGCCTCCTGAGTGCTAGGATTACAGATATGTGTCGCCATGCCCAACTTTGTGGTGTCCTCTGAAGGACACTGAACCCATTATTAGATCTACTAACGTTGTAATGAGCATTCTTCAGAAATTTCCACGCAGGTGATTAGGTCATGTGTGAGTAGAGGTAGCTTTACCTCTTCTTTTCCGACGTACATTTCTTTTATTTAACTTTGTTGCCTATACAGGTTAAAGACTGAAAAAATTTTTTAAAAAATCGCAATGTGAAAAAATATTATAAAATTCAAAATTCACTGTATATAAATCGAATTTTGCTGGAGTAGCCATTTCTTCCCATGCTCTGCTGAGACCGGTCTTGGACTACAGTGGCACAGTGGATAGTGACTATAAAAACCACCCACAATGCTGCACACAGCAAATAACATCATACCTGGCAAAGCTGAAGTCAATGACGCGCACGTGCATCATTGTGCTGCGGCATTTCACTAGTCAATGTCAAAGCCATAGAAGAGGAAAAGACTAGACTTTGCATGTTACACTTTTGAAGTGCAGTGAGTGGTAGATCGTTTTGTTATTGAATTTGGTGACAATTACGTTTATTACACCTATTACATAGGTGTCCAGGCCTCTTCAGGACCTAACAGAACTCAGTATATACCAATATTTACCAAATTAAAAATTCATCACAATATTCCCAATTCACAGAAAAGCAATCATTGGAAAAGCTAGAAATTTAAAAATTTAATATCTCATTGAAGCATAATTTCCTCACAAAAAGTTAAAAAAAAAGAAAGAAAAAAAATGGAAAGAAAATCAGGCTGCCAAAGTAACTTTCCAATAGGCTCCTTTGTTAGCAGAGCAAAGAAAGCTGTTTGTAAGCGGTAAGTTAATTAAATCATGTTTGACTGCAGCGGCTGAAGAATGCATCCCAAGAAAATCAACTCACTTAAGATTATTAGCCTTTCAGCAAGAACGGTTGTTCAAAGAGCCGAGGACACTGCGAGCCACATAAATAGTAAACTTAAAGACAAGACAAATGATTTCAAGAGTTTTTCCTTGGCTTTGGGTGAGCCAGCAGCTGTTAATGATATTGGTCAGTTCTTAGCGTTTGAGAAAGTGACGGCAAATCTGAAGTGAAGGGAGAGCTGGCCCCCAAGGGCATTCTGATGGAGCAAGCCCAGGTGAGATGAGCCAAGAGGACGTTCGTTCAGTACCACCAGAGTGGAACCTGCTAGGACGTGTTACAACCAGTGACGGCCGACAAATCGGTAGAACAGACCAAAAGGGCTAGTTGGGAAAATCTGTAAAACGTGGAAAAGATGGAAGAGATTCCAAACTCATGGCTCTTCCTTGTGTTACTCATCTGCAGAGACCACTGGGGAAAGTGTTTCAGTCTGTCACATGGCGCTGAAATTGTCTTGAGGGAGAACTCCATTGGCTCCTGGGAGTGTGGCCATTGGTTGTACTGTGACTTCTATTTGGAAATAAGATCTAAAGCATTAGCATGTCTGTCTGCATAGCATTTCAGTGGCTTAATGGTAGTAAACTTTTATTGTATTTTGCTTTTTTTTTTTTTTTTTTTTTAGCTCAGAGATGACATGAAATTTTTCCTGGATGAGAAAAACTATCCTTAATCACTACTTTCAAATACCGAACAGCTTTAGAAATTTGTTCTTTACTGTAGACTTGACATTTCTTTTTTTATATATTTATTTTTAATGGTGTGTGTCACTCTGTGTGTATGTATGTGTGTGTGTCTCTCTTTCTGTATCTGTGTGTATGTATGTGTATCTCTGTGTATGTGTATTTCTGTCTCTTTCTGTCTCTGTTTCTGTTTGTGTGTGTGTGTGTGTGTGTGTGTGTGTGTGTGTGTGTGTGTACACGCACATGGGTGCTGGTGCCCAAAAAGGCCAGAGATGTGGGATCCCTATAGACCTGGAGTCACAGGCAGTTGAGAGGCACATCATACAGATGCTGGGAATTGAATTCTGGACCTGTGGAAGAACAGGAAGTGCTCTTAACCTCTGGGCCGTCATCTCTCCAGCCCTGACTTGTTATTTCTTAATGAAACAGAAGAATGCTTGTTTGTGACATTCACAGTTTGACTGTAACTAGTGTATGAGTCATGAGTAATATCAAGCGAGATGCTTTTTGTCTTCATCACGCCGACATCGGCTGGAGGGGCAGCTGAGAGCCCCACTCACACACAGGTTCCTAGGGCTCAAGCTTTATTTCCAGCCGTGTTTGCCTCAGGTGGTGTTGTAAGTGGGAGAGAAACTTCCATTCTTCCAAATTTGTGTGACTGCATTTCAAGGACCTCCCCCAACCTTCAGCTGGAACTGAGTTATCTGCAGCATAAGGATGCAGATTTGGAGAGAAAAAAATTCAAATCAAAGTGTATAAACACCTCCACGTGATGAATGGGTTAATTAAGTCACGTGCTCAAAGGCTGATAGCAATAGTTGGCAGTCCCCAGCTTTGTGAAAACAGTATTTCCAAAGACAAAATACTGAGTATGTCAGTACAGATCATAATTAACAGACATGCATTTATTATTGATTTTTGATAATAAAACCACTAACGTTAGCTAAAATGCTATTCTCCTCCAAAAAGAATTCCATGGTTCTCATTAATTTATATTGCAAAAACTTAAGCTTATTATATTTTGAATTTTGTAAATGAAAGTGTTAGAAATTCACTTTTTGTCTAATGTAAATACCTACCAATGAAACAAACGATCACACACACACACACACACATGCAACACTTGATTTTACCTCTTAACTCAAAATCCAGTATCTTTCCACTGGCCATTCACAAAAAATGCCAGTGCTTACAGAATGGAAACCTAGCCCCATGCACTCTCCCAGGCCCGTCTCCGCAGCTTCCCATTCCAGCTGCACAGAAGCCCTGCAGTGCCTGCATCAGACCTCTTGCTCTCTGTGTGATCTCTGCACACACTCTTCCTCGGTCTCTCCTCCTGTCCCACCTCACCTCCACTGGCTGACTCCTTATTGTTCTTGGCTGAGACAACCTCTTCCAAGAAGTGTTTGCTGACACTCCCCACTGCTGTGGGAGAGGATACCCTCCTGCGAACTTCCTCTCAGATCTGTGGGGATTTATTCCAGTGGGTGCCACAAAACCTTAGACATTACCAAGTTCTAAATATACTATCTTTTTCGTTTTGACAGTTTAATCTATAAATTAGGCAAGAGATTAAGAAGCAATAACAAATACTATATGACCAAGGCGCCCAACGCCACCAGGACGAGTGAAGAGGTGTTGGAGGGCGGGAGAGAAGGAGAAATGAAGAGCTGTTTTGTTTTTGGTCTTGTTTTGGTCTTGTTTTTGTTTGTTTGCTTGCTTTGTTTTGATTTTTTTATATATCTTATGTTTTAACAATGTATTACCAACAGCATACTGTAATAAAAGTTATGTGAGTATGGTCTGTCTAAATTTCTCATTTTTCTGTGTGTATACTTCCTCTTGTGATAATGCAGTGTCTATATGATGAAGTGCAGTGCAGTGAGCAACAGAGGCAGGGGCATGCTGCATGAGGACAGTACAAGGGGTAGGAACACAAGTGTGCAGTCCCGTGACAGCTGGTCTGATCACTGAACCGGCTAGTTGAGAACTCATGGGTGAGCAGTGTATACAGTGTGGATACTCTGACAAGGGTGTGACTCAAGCCCTGATTGATGGATTAGGGTGCTACAAGAGTTTTAGCATGCTACTTGGGACAGGGCATAATTTAAAAATCTGTAAATTGTTTCTGGAATTTTTCATTTGATGTTTTTGGACAACAGTTGACCATGAGTAATAGAATCATGGAAATTATAAGCACAGATGAGGGGGAACTACTGCAGTCCATTCTGAGTTCTGTGTGTAGGGCTATTTTCTTTTTTACTTAACCAAAAACTTTGGGCTTTACTTCAGATGTACCTTACAGAGCAGCCCCATCCTATTTCTTATGGATACAGAATTAACACAATACATTTCATCAATTTAAAAAGTATAATTCAGTGAGTTTTTTCAAATGTCCACAATCAAGTCATAAAGTGTTTCCATTACCCACCCCGAATGCTCATGTTCTAAGCAATCACTGATTTTTTCACTCTTCTTCTAGAATTTCATCTAAATAAGACCACACAGCAGATATTCAAATGTGTTTCATTTCTTTCAGTAAACACATTTCTGGCCGGTTGTGGTGGCACACAAAAGGTGGTAGGATTTGCTGAAGGAGGCAGAGGCAGGAGGATCACAAGTTCAAGGCCAGCCTGGGCTACACATTCAAAAAAAAAAAAAAAAAAAAGAAAAGAAAAAGGAAAAGAAAAGAAAAAAAACCCCACATTTCTGATATTCATCTTCATTGTTAGTTCCTTTCTCTTTATTGCTAAATAGTATTCCATTGTGTGTCTATCTGTCTATCCATCCATCCATCCATCCATCCATCCATCCATCCATCCATCGCCATTCACCTGTTGATAGGCATTTTAATTATTTCCACTCAGGTACAGTGCTTGCCCACTCTCTGCCCTGGGGGAAAATGTTTTTATGAACATTTGTGGGCCGCACTTTGTGTGGACAGATTATTTCTCTTAGACAATGACTAAGAACGGAGCAGCAGCACAATGTGGAGCTCTGGGCTTCACAGCTTAGCTAGCTACCAAACCCACCATTCTGCTCCCCTGGCAGCAGCTAACGGTGTTCCGAGCACTCACATCCCTCCTAACCTTGTCTTCGATGGGTCTCATTTCACTGCTCCTGGTGGGCGTGCAGTGGTGAATCATTGTGGTTTTCATTTGCATTTCCCTGATGACTAATGATGCTGAGCTCTCCGTGTGTTTATTGGCCATTGGTATTTCTTTTTTTGGTAAAATGTGTGTTTATATCTTTTGCCCACTTTTGATTGCCTTGTTTGTCTTTATATTGCTTAGTTGTGAGTTCTCTATATATTCTAGACATAATTCCTTTGTCAGATCTGTCTTGAGCATTTCTTTCAAATCTGCGGTTTTCACTTTCATAGTACTGTCATTTGAAGCACAGAAGTTTTTCATTATGGAGGCTAATTTATTTATTTCTTTTATATTGCATACATTTGGAGTCCTATTGAAGAAATGCCAAACCCAAGATCATTAAGAATTCTCCTGCTCAGTCCCCAAAAGTTTTATGGTTTCAGCTCTTGCATCTCAGTCCATGATCCATTTATGAGTATGTGCATTTTCAGAAGATGGGAAGAGAGTGCACGTGTGTACAGAGGCTAGAGCACAACTCTGAGATCCTTCCTCAGCACACCATCCACCTTGTTTCATTTTGTTTCTGAGACAGGGTCTCTGGCCGGTCTGAGACTCACTGATTCAGCTAAGCTGGCTGGCCAGTGAACCCCGGGGAACCACTTATTTCGGCCACCGCACACTGCTCCTTCCGAGGGATCAAACTCAGGTCCTCCTAACTGCACAGTAAGCACTCTACACACTACACCCCAGCCCTGCAGTCCGTTCTGAGTTATTGTATATGTGTGACTGAAGGACCAAAGTTCATTCTCGCGCGCTCGC
>CABHPR010119096.1:0-12709 GCA_902168415.1 Peromyscus melanophrys
GAATTTATCCCTGATGCTTCAGAATTAACTTCACTATTTATTCAATTACAAGATACCATCAGGAAAAGGAGTCATCCTTTATATATAACTCACATTCGATCTCATACTGGTCTGCCAGGACCTCTAGCACAAGGTAATGATGCGATTGATAAATTATTCATAGGAAATATGGTGGAGGCCTCAGAATTTCATAAAAAAAATCATGTCAATAGTAAAGGTTTAAAGAAGGATTTTTCCATAACCTGGCAACAAGTCATGGAAATTGTAAGGAAATGTCCTACTTGTTCCTTTTACAATCAGACGCCATTACCAGCAGGATGTAACCCAAAGGGTACTCAGAGGAATGAAATCTGGTAGATGGATGTGTTTCACTTTGCAGAATTTGGAAAATTGAAATATGTACATCATACCATTGATACTTATTCAGGTTTTCAATGGGCAACTGCTTTGAGTTCTGAAAAAGTTGATTCTGTAATCACTCATTTGCTAGAAGTTATGGCCATCATGGGTGTACCTGCACAAATTAAAACTGATAATGCTCCAGCATATGTCTGTGTTAAAATGAAACAGTGTTTTGCTTATTACAATATAAAGCATATTACAGGTATACCAAATAATCCTACAGGCCAAGCAGTTATAGAAAGATCAAATAGAACTCTAAAGGATATGCTAAATAAACAGAAAGGGGTAAAAAAAACTCCAGAAATATACTGCATAATGCTCTATTAACTTTGAATTTTCTCAATGCTAATGAGAAAGGAACAACAGCTGCAGAGAGACATTGGGTAATAGAAAAAAACTACAGAATTAAATCAGCCTATACACTTTAAGGATATACTGACCTCAGAATGGAAACCAGGGTATGTGTTACATTGGGGATGAGGTTTTGCTCTTGTTTCTACAGGAGAAGATAAGCTGTGGATACCATCAAAATTGATAAAGGTTCGATTTGAACAAGAGACCTCTTAATTAGAAGAGGTGTTAGTTCATCAACCAGCATGACCATACAATTTAAACTAACTTATACCATTAACACATGCCTTTTCCTTTAATCAGATATAACTTGCCAAAAGGGAACCTCCCCCAAAATTAGTCTTGGGGAAAGGTTTTTGTTTTTGTCTTTTAGGAGAATGAAGGCTAAGGAATCTAAAGAACACTGGACAAATGAGACAACTGAAGAAAAAGGACAAATTATCTTAAAAAAATGCCCGAAGGAAAAGAGTAAAATGGCCTATTGGTATATCATCTATAAAATTTCATAAGTCTTCCTAAATGTTTGTTCCTGCTCTTCTCTAAAGACATTTAACACTATTGGTCTTCTTGTAGTTCCATTTCAATTAAAATTTAAAGCTAGCTTTGGAGTTAGAGAATGGCTCTCTCCTTCTTTAAACCTAAGCATGTTGTTAAAAGGAAAATGAAAACTCCCTGTATCATTCCAGAAAAAAGAGCCATTTTCTGATATGGGACAGGAAAAAACAAACAAACAATCAATCAATCAAATAAACAAACAAACAAACAAAAACTTTAAGGGACTTTTCTATTACTACTAATCTCAATTGTTTGATTCCTTAAACTTTTCTTAAAGTATGAATTTTATATCAAAATTTACAAGATTAATATATATTTTAAACTTTGTTAAGATATTAAAAATGGTCATATAGAGTACTAACTAATTCTAGAAAAAAAGGCTTCAATTAGCTCCCTATATATGTCTTTGTGTTCGAGTCTTTATCAGTTTTCTGCAGGAAATCATGGCCAGACCTAACATCAAATTTGAAGTCTCCAATAAGAAGAAGGGGCTCCACAACAACAACAATTCCACATGGACAACAATAATATCGCTAAGCTGACAAACATCATCTACAGATCAGATTTGGACTACAAACTGCTCAGAGCTATTTTGAGATGACTAGCTGAGATGATCCAGTTTCACAGACAACTTGAATAAGGACTTGATATAATCTCTGAACTTTGGCATTATGCACAGACTGGGCAACAAAGGATATAGCTACCTTTCCTAGAATTTGACAATTAACCCCAAATTTTTTCTTTTCAGAATAAAGATACCTTCGCCCATATCCAGCAGGAAGCAATTTTAAGACTACAATGCCCACATTCCCAAAGAGGTGATGTGGGCATCATATTGGAAAAATAAAGAGAAGATATACTTGGAAAAATAAAGAGAAGATATAGATACGATATAGATAAAAGAATAGATTACTGAATCTACTTTTAAAAGACAATTA
Source organism: Peromyscus melanophrys (assembly GCA_902168415.1). NCBI lineage: Eukaryota > Metazoa > Chordata > Mammalia > Rodentia > Cricetidae > Peromyscus > Peromyscus melanophrys. The sequence continues at coordinate 2,247 of CABHPR010119096.1, forward strand.
CGAGTTTTAAATACTTTGATACTGGATTGGATTTTTTATATTGTATACAAATTATATATATTGAGATTGATATTGTTAGAAAATGCTATACGTATATTTCTAATCTTGTTCAAAAGATTGTACTTATACCATTCATTTAACAATGTAATTCAATTTGCTAGTCCTTGAATGTTATTATTACCAACTATTAGGATATAAAGAAATGGAAGTTAGTAGTTAGACATTACAATTGAATTTGTAGTCATATTAGGTTGTTTTCAAGACCAAGCAGATATATTTTAGATAGATAGGTCATCTTCAAACCCTTCAGAGATCTACAGAATATGGCATTTAAAATGTTTTAATAACTTAGAAATTTTTTTATGACTATGAGACATATCGGCTCCTGGCAGTACCAATCTACTTTAGAGAAAATATGGGCATTGAAGAAACTGCATATGAAGTTAACTTTCATTGTGGCAAAAGTTAGCCACTGGACAACAAAGTATCCTTGAATCGATTGCTGAAAAACAGGACAAAATGGACAGACGGGACACAAAACAAAGGACTACTGATTCTTGCCAAGACAAGTGTGGTTGTGGCTTTAACAAAAGGCATCTTCTTCCCTTCTCCAAGACCCCTGGCAGACCCTGCAATCTACACACCTTGACCCCACACCCACCTGCCCAAGACCCACGCCACTTCCTGAGACTTAGAGACCAGCCCCCAGCTCCCATCCAGCCTGGAGCTCCCATCTGGACCAGAGGTGAGTGCCTGGGGTCATACCCTGGGAGGCCTGCTCCTAGGTCCCATCCCTGGGCACCAGCCATTCCCGGGGAAGACCTGCCCAATTTGGCCCCAGTTTCTGCCCATTGAGCAGGGCCCCTGCAGGAAGGTTCCCCTTCTCCAAGACCCCCCGGAAGACCCTGCAATCTATGTGCCCTGCCCCCACACCCATCTGCCTGATATCCCCCCCCCCGCTACTTCCTGAGACTTAGTGACCTGCCCCCAGCTCTCATCTGGCTCAGAGCTCCCATCTGGCCCAGAGAGCTCTCATCTGGCCCAGAGAAAGAGAGAGCTCTCATTGGACAAAGAGCCATCATTGGACCAAGAGTAAACTCAGGAGACAGGGAATCTGCCAGCCCTGATTAGACCAAGAGTGGCTTTCTGAGAAGCAGAATCTGCCACCTCTCATTGGACCAAGAGAGGCTTCCTGAAACACCGAATCTGTCAGCTCTGTCTGGACCAAGAGCGCTGATAAGACCAAGAACAAATCCATGAGGAGATGGGCAGACGTCAAGGCAGAAGTACACACAACAAAATAAAGAGCAATACAGCATCACCAGAACCTAGCCCTCCTCCAACAGCAAGACCTGAACATCACAAAATGGAAGAAGCAGAAGAAAGCAACCTTAAGAATAACATCATGAAGATGCTAGAGACTTTTAAAGAAGAAATCAAAAATGAAATTGAGGAAAAGACAAACAAAAAACAGGAAGAATGCTATAAAAAACTAGAGGAAAAGACAAATAAAGCAGAAGAAAACAATAAATCCCTGAAAGAAAACCATGAAAAAGCAATGAAACAGATGAGGGAAACAGTCCAAGACCTGAAAAGGGAAATAGAAAAAATGAAGAAGACACAAACAGAGGGAATGCTGGAAATAGAAAATCTGAGAAAACAAACAGGAAACACAGATGCAAGCATAACCAACAGAATACAAGAGATGGAAGAGAGGATCTCTGGTGTAGAGGATACAATAGAGGAAATGGATTCATCAGTCAAAGAAAATACCAATGCCAAAAAAATTATAATACAAAATGTCCAAGAAATCTGGGACACCATGAAAGGACCAAACCTATGAATAATAGGGATAGAGGAAGGAGAATAATACCAACTCAAAGGCACAGAAAATATATTCAACAAAATCATAGAAGAAAACTTTCCCAACTTAAAGAAGGAAATGTCTATGAAGATACAAGAAGGTTACAGAACACCAAACAGACTAGACCCCCAAAAAAGTCCCCTCACTACATAATAATTAAACAACTAAACATACAGTATAAAGAAAGAATATTAAGAACAGCAAAGGAAAAAGGCCAAGTAACTTATAAAGGCAAACCCATCAGAATAACACCCGATTTCTCAATGGAGACTTTGAAAGCCAGAAGGACCTGGACAGATGTAATGCAGACACTAAGAGACCATGGATGCCAGCCTAGACTAATATACCCAGCAAAACTTTTAATCATCATAGACGGAGTGAACAAGACATTCCAAGACAAAGCCAGATTTAAACAATACTTATTCACAAACCCAGCCCTACAGAAAGCATTAGAAGGAAAATTTCAACTTAAGGAAGTCAGATACACCCTTGAAAACACAGGCAATAGATAACACCACAGCAGTAAACCCCAAAGAAGAGAAGTACACACACACTACCACCAAAAATTAACAGGAATGAATAAGCACTGGTCATTAATATCCCTTAATATCAATGGACTTAATTTACTTATAAAAAGACACAGGCTAACAGAATGGATACAAAAGCAGGACCCGTCTTTCTGCTGCATACAAGAAACACACCTCAAATTCAAAGGTAGACACTACCTAAGAATAAAAGGCTAGGAGAAGACTTTCCAATCAAATGGTCTTAAGAAGCAAGCAGGTGTAGCCATCCTAATATCCAGTAAAATAGACTTCAAACTAAAATCAATCAAAAGAGATCAAGAAGGACATTACATATTCATCACAGGAAAGATCCACCAAGATGAAGTTTCAATTCTGAACATTTATGCCCCAAACACAAGGGCACCCACATGTGTAAAAGAAACATTACTAAAGCTTAAATCAGTTATAAAACTTCATACATTAATAGTGGGAGACTTCAACACCACACTTTCACCACTGGACAGATCTGCCAAATCGAAACTTAACAGAGAAATAAAGGACTTAACTGATGTTATGACTCAATTGGACTTAATCGACATCTATAGAACATTTTATCCTAACAAAAAAGAATATACCTTCTTCTCAGCACCCCATGGAACGTTCTCTAAAATCAACCACATACTTGGTTACAAAGCAAATCTCAACAGATACAAAACAATTGGAATAACCTCCTCAATTCTATCAGACCACCATGGTTTAAAGTTAGATTTCAACAACAACAAAAACTACAGAGAGTCAACAATCTCATGGAAACTGAATAATGCTCAGCTGAATCACCAATGGGTTAAGGAAGAAATGAAGAAAGAAATTAAAGACTTCCTAGAGATCAATGAAAATGAATATACCACATACCCAAACTTACAGGACGCTATGAAAGCAGCGCTAAGAGGGAAATTCATAGCACTAAATGCCCACATAAAGAAGTTGGAGAAATCTCACACTAGTGACTTAACTGCACACCTGAAAGCTCTAGAGCAAGAAGAAGCAAAGTCACCCAGGAAAAATAGATGCCAGGAAATAATCAAATTGAGAGCTGAAATCAATAAAATAGAAATAAAGGTAACAATACAAAAAATTAATGAAACAAAGAGTTGGTTCTTTGAGAAAATCAACAAGATAGACAAGCCCCTATCCAAACTAACCAAAAGACAGAGCAAGAGCATCCAAATTAACAAAATCAGAAATGAAAAGGGGGACATAACAACAGACATTGAGGAAATCCAGAGAATCATCAGGACATACTTCAAAAACTTCTACTCTACAAAACTGGAAAATCTAAAAGAAATGGATAATTTTCTGGATAGGTACAACATATCTAAGTTAAATCAAGACCAGATAAACTATTTAAATAGTCCAATCACCCCTAAGAAAATAGAATCAGTCATTAAAAGTCTCCCAACCAAAAAGAAAAAAAAAAGCCAAGGACCAGACCAGCACAGAATTCTACCAGATCTTCAAAGAAGAGTTAATACCAATACTCTTTAAATTGTTCCACACAATAGAAACAGAAAGAACATTACCAAACTCCTTCTATGAAGCTACAATTACCCTGATTCCTAAACCAAACAAAGATGCAACAAAGAAGGAGAACTACAGACCGATCTCCCTCATGAACATTGATGCAAAAATACTCAATAAAATACTATCAAACAGACTCCAAGAACACATCAAAACAATTATCCACCATGATCAAGTAGGCTTCATCCCAGGGATGCAAGGGTGGTTCAACATAGGAAAGTCCATCAATGTAATACACAATATAAACAAACTGAAAGAAAAAAAAACCACATGATCATCTCACTAGATGCTCAAAAGGCATTTGACAAAATCCAACACCCCTTCATGATAAAGGTCTTGGAGAGATCAGGAATACAGGGAACATACCTAAACATAATAAAGGCAATTTACAGCAAGCCAAAAGGCAACAGCCAACATCAAATTAAATGATAGATTCATCAGTCAAAGAAAACATTAAAGCCAACAAAGTCATAACATAAAATGTCCAGAAATTTGGGTCACTATGAAAAGACCAAATCTAAGAATAATAGGAATAGAAGAAGGAGAATACCAACTCAAAGGCACTGAAAATATGTTCAACAAAATCATAGAAGAAAACTTTCCCAACCTAAAGAAGGAAATACCTATGAAGATACAAGAAGCTTACAGAACACCAAATAGACAGGATCAAAAAAAAAGTCCCCTTGCCACATAATAATCAAACCACTAAACATACAGAATAAAGAAAAAAATATTAAGAGATGCAAAGGAAAATGGCCAACTAACATGTAAAGGCAGAACTATCAGAATAATACCTGATTTCTCAATAGAGACTCTGAAATCCAGAAGGTCCTTCACAGATGTTATGCAGACATCAAGAGACCATGGATGCCAACCCATACTATTATATCCAGCAAGACTCTCAATCACCATAGATGGAGTAAACAAAATATTTCACAATAAAACCACATAGCAGCATTATTCCTAGTAGCCAGAACCTGAACAACCTAGATGCCCCTCAACTGAAGAATGGATAAAGAAAATGTGGCACATATACACAATGGAGTACTACTCAGCAGAGAAAAACAGTGACATTTGACATGAAATTTGCAGGCAAATGGATGGAACTAGAAAATATCATCCCAAGTGAGGTAACCTAGACTCAGAAGGACAAACATGGTATGTACTCACTCATAAGTGGATACTAGATGTAAAGCAAAGGATAACCAGACTGCAACCAGAGAAGCTAGCTAACAAGGAGGACCCTAGGAGGGATGCATAGATCACCCTGTGAAGGAGAAATAGCTGAGATCTCCATGAGCAAACAGGGGGTGAGGTGGGGCAATGAAGGGTCAGGCATGGGGGATGAGAACATAAGGGAATGGGATGTTTGAGCTGGAACAGAGAGCAGTGAAAGAGGTACCATGATAAAGGGAGACATCATGGGGATAGAGAGAAACAGGGTGCTAGGGAGGTCCCCAGTAATCCACAAGGATAACCCCACCTTAGACTACTGGCAATAGTCAAGAGGGCACCTGAACTGGTCTACTTTGATAATCAGATTGGTGAATACCTTAACTGTCATCATAGAGCCTTCATTCAGTGACTGATGGAAGCAGATGCAGAGATCCATGGCCAGGTACCAGGCTGAGCTCCTGGGGTCCAGTTGATGAGAGAGAGGAAGGATTCTATGAGCAAGGGACATCAAGATCATGATGGGGAAACATACAGAGATGGCCAGGCCAAACTAGTGGGAACTCATGAACTGTGCACCAATAGCTGTGGACCCCCCTTGGAATTGGACTAGACCCTCTGCATAGACGAGACAGTTGTTTAGCTTGAACTGTTTAGGGAGCCCCTGGCAGTGGGATCAGGATCCATCCCTGGAGCATGAGAGGGCTTTTTGGAGCCCAGTGCCCATTGTGGGACACCTTACACAGCCTTGGTGCAGGGGGAGAGGCTTGGACCTGCCTCAACTGAATGTATCAGGCTCTGTTGACTTCTCATGGGAGGCCTTGCCTTGGAGGAGGTGGGAATGGGGGGTGGGTTGTGGGGGAAGGCTAGGGGGCAGGAGGAGGGAGGAGAGGGGGATCTGTGCTTGGTATGTAAAATGAATAGAAAATTTCTTAATAAAAAAAAAAAAGAAAATCCCTCAAAATCTGCTAGGAGATTTATCTGATAGTTGATTTAAATCAAGTCAAGTTGGTAATGAAGATTATCTATCACAATCTCATTAAATTTAGGATGACATATGTTATTACTGAAAAAAATTATTTACCTTTATTATATCAGACCCAATGACCAGAGCATCCAGAGGTAAATTTTATGTTTGGGCAGTAAGTAAAGGCTGCAGCCAGTATTATTGAACATAGTTGACCAATACATTTAGAAATAAGTATATAGTGGCCACTTTCATGCATTCAAACCAGATAAAACGTTTCTTACTTTCTTTAGCTGAATTTTTAGGTGAGGAAGGGGTGGCAGGCCATTCATGCTTTTCTGATGGGGCTGCTCCCTCGCTGTTTGACCCTGGTGTTTCCTGTGCTGCTAAGGAGCATGTGCCATTTCTGTTGGGATCTAAAAAATTATCACCCAGGAGAAGCGGCTGGCAGTGGGCATCCGAGGTGCCTGGCCTCATAGTCTCCTTTGCCCTCCCCTGCTGGGCTCCTCCTTGGTATTCCCTGGACTGTGGTATCTGCAATGGGGTACAGTCCTCTCCCCGACTGCAGGCTGCTTCACAGACTGGAGCAAGCTCAACTGCTTTGGGCAGCCTGGACTCCTGAGGCAGCAAAGAACAGGGAAGGGTGGCAAACACTACCTTTACATCCCTGAAATCCTGAAAATGAGAAAACAAAACCTGAAAGGGGCCTGAGGCTAGAGGACCTTGGCCCAGGGTAAACATTAATTTACTGACAATCATCACAAAGAGACTGACAATAGGTAACGGGACAAACGGAATAGATGAGACATTCAGAAGGAAGAACGCTGTGTGCAGGGACCTCGGGATCCCAACCAGTCCTAAACCAGTCCTGAAGGGCTACAGATGAGCAACCCAATGGCCAGAAGAGGGTTTGAAGTGTCCTCCGTCCCCTCCAGCTCATAGGTCATTGGTGCGTCCACCTACTCTTTGTTTGTTTGTTTTTGTTTTTCAAGACAGGGTTTCTCTGTGTAGCTTTGCGCCTTTCCTTGAACTCACCCTGTAGTCCAGGCTGGCCTTGAACTCACAGAGATCCTCCTGCCTCTGCCTCCCAGTGCTGTGAGTGTCCAACTACTCTTATTGAGCTCCAGTCTGTCTAGACACCAGATACCAGAACCAAAAACTTACCGATTGGCCAAAACCAGTAGAATAAGTTTGCTAGAGACTTGGGGTGCACCCCCAGAACCAGTATTACAAGAGATCCCAGGTTTTGGCACCAATGTTGGGTCTGGGGTCTCAAAATAATGGGGACAGACCACCAAAGTCTATTAAACCAGAAGCAAACTTTATTCAAGAAAAATAATAATTAAAAAATTAAAACAAAATGAAACAAAACAAAAGACACTGCAGGGCACAAAAGCTTCTCAGCTAGCTGAGACCACAGCTAATGTTGGAATTGTGGGGCTGTGTCAATGGAGGCAGGTACTGGCTCCCTTTTATAGTATCAGGCACAGAATGCATGCTACAAGTCACATAGAAACAACTATTAAAAGTTAACTTTGGCCCAGGCAGTTGTTGGCTATAAGGAGCAAGAGGGTTAAAAGTTAAGCCCTGGCTGTTGACAGAGAAGCTGGCTGTAAAGCAGACAGCCATTGTTAGCAGTTAACCTTTAGAGCTAATGACTGTCAGTTTTTATCTCTTAAGCTTATAATTTTATATTTCTATATTCCTGGACCCTTCAATAAGGGGATATAGTACATGTGCATAGGGAGAGTGCTCTACTCAGTGGCTGTGGCAGCTACAGTGTCACATCTTGGCTACTGCTGATGACTTGTCCTGCTAGGTCCCTGAGGGTAGGCCAGTGTAAATGCCTGAATGTCAGCACCCCCTCCACAACTCCCTCCTGGCAGCTCAAGTTCTCTCAAACACTAATAAAATGTCCTCAAGCTTCCTACTATGTTTGTTTTTAAATTCTTTCATTAATGAAGCTAAGAACCCAAAGAGAGGACCCCAACTTCCCCCATAATATTTGGTGCCCAATATAGGGCTCCCCAAAACTTCTAGTAACATTTCTTTTCTGTTTTGGATGAAAGAGATGATCCATTTCCCTCTCTGTTCAAAAGATTATCTCTCCTCAGTGTACACGTCTGATAGAAAACTCACTGTTCTAGTCTGTGCTGTTTTGTATACAAGTTTGAAATCTCATCCCCTCCTGCTGTGTGGTCACCTGACAGGGTCTAGTATCACTTAAGAGTTCACCCTCAGGGAATGCCTATAGATATAGTTATCTTGATTATGTTAATTGAGGTGGAAAGTGTAAGTAAATTGGTTGCAATAACTCTGGGTTTTGTCCCGGGTTTTGGCACCAACAATGTACATAAATTTGTTGCAGCAACTCTGGGGAAAGGTGTCCTGACTACCTGGGGGGCAGGCAACACCTTGAGCTGCTTAGGACAGCTCTGATGGCTGAAGCTGCAAGGAGACAGTTCAGCCCTGGAGGGTGAGGTATCCCAGACACCTCGAGGTGCTCAGAAAAAAAGCTCTGCCCTGAAGGTGTCCCTGACACCTGGAGCTGTTTAGCACTGCTCTGATGGCTGGAACTGCAAAGCAGCCCAACCTTGGAAGGGAAAAATTTTCTGACTTCTCGGGAGAGTCAGGCCTGGAACTACTTCAGCAGGGAAGGGTATCCTGACTGTTCAGGAAAGTCAAGGTATACCTGGTGTGATGGGGGATGGTCTCCCCGCAGGATATAGCTATCCTGCTCCTCTCCTTTGCTCAGCCCCCACTTAAGGGGGCTTCCTAGCAGAGCTCTGTTTCTCCGACCTAAAATGTTGCTTCTTTTGCTTCACTCTGCAAAAGGGGAAACCCCTGCAGAAATGTAGCAATCTCCTCCAGCTCCAGAGAAAAGTGTTACTTTTCAGCTCTCTCTTGCTCTGTCCACTGAAGGACATCTCAGCAAAGATCTTCTGTTCAGCTCCTCCTTGCTCTGCTCTTTCAGCTCTCTCTTGTTTTGTCCACTGAGGGACATCTTAGCAAGGCTCTTCTCTACACCAGTGAATAAAGATCTTCACACTCAAAACACTTTTGAGACAGATTTATTTGGGAAGGAGAAGTCCAGGAGAGTAGCTGCCTCTACCAGGGTGGAGAGAACAGCCTTTTTTTCTAACTGACTAGGCAGTGCAGTTTACACGTGAAGTCTTGGGGGTGGAGCCAAATCTTGGGGGGTGGAGTCAACTAGGGGTTGACTTGGGGCCCTGGGTTCTACTGTCCTGCTCTGTGATTGGTTGGTTTCACAAGTTAGTTGGCCAGGGGCAGAGATGATTCTGATCTGACTGAGCCAAAATGTGTTTTTTTCTGCCCTGATCTGAGCCACCTTTCCCTAGTTCTGGGCTCCGGGATCAGGGTTGATTTCTTTAGCCAGCCCCTTTCCCTACAGAAAGACATACCCACAGTGGGTCCTGGCCTTCTCTTCCTGGGATCCTGGGCTATATAAATGGAGAAAAGGAACAGAGAGTGGCTACAGGTCTCCCACTCAGCCTCTTGACTGTGGAAGCTTCAAAATCTGCCACACCTTTAATCCAAATGCTGGGTTTGTGCTGAGTATATGCTGCTGCTTTTGCAGAGGACCTTTGGTTCTTAGCACCCTCTTGGGTCAGCTCACAATTACCTGTAACTCCAGCCCACAATCACCTGTAACTCCAGCCCCTAATACTTCACTAACACCTTCATTCTCTCTGTCTCTCTGTCTCTATCTCTGTCCCTGTCTCTCTGTCTCTCTGTCTCTCTGTCTCTCTGTCTCTCTCTCTCTCTCTCTCTCACACACACACACACACACACACATGCACACACACACACACACACACACTTAAATAAAGTAATTTTAGGTCTGGAAAGATGGCTCAGCAGTTAAGAGCATTGACAGCTCTTTCAGAGTCCTGAGTTCAATTCCCAGCTCCTAAATGGTGGCTGACAACCATCCACAATAAGATCTGATAAACTCTTCTGGTGTATAGGCAAACATGCAGACAGAACACTGTATACATAATAAATAAATAAATAAACCTTTTAAAAATTATTTAAAAAAATTCTTATAAGTCCTTTGCATGTGCATGATGTGTGAGTGTGGGCACATGTGCCTTTGTACACATGTGGAGATCAGAGGACAACTCTGTGGAGTCAGTTCTCTCCTTCCACTTTATGTGGAAATCAGACAATTGTGGGGGACCCTGGGGGCATCTGGGAGGAGCCTGAGGGGGCAAAGGGGCACCTGGAATCTTCCTCTGCTTTCCTCTGCTAACACATGCACAAGCTCAATCAACTGCACCTCTCTCTCTCTCCCTCTCTCTCTCTCTCTTTCTCTCTCTCTCTCTCTCTCTCTCTCTCTCTCTCTCTCTTTCTA
>CABHPR010119096.1:14386-26376 GCA_902168415.1 Peromyscus melanophrys
TGTGTGTGTGTGTGTGTGTGTGTGTGTGTGTGTGTGTGTGTGTGTGTATGCATGCTCATGTAGATTTGTATTTATGAGTGCAGGTGCCCATGGAGGCTAGAAGAGGGTATTGGATCCCCTGGTGCTGGAGTTACAGGTAGTTGTAGTTGTAGGGAACTATGGTGGTTTGAAAGAAAATGGCCAACAAAGGGAGAGGCACTATTAGATGTGGCCTTGTTGGAGGGGGTCCAATGCTCAAGTCACACCCAGTGTCTCAGACCACTTCCTGTTGCCAGTGTGTCAAGATGTAAGAACTATCAGCTACTTCTCTAGCTTCATGTCTGCCTGCATGCAGCCTTGCTTCCCATCATGGGGATAATAGACTAAACCTCTGAACTGTAAGCCAAACCCAATTTAATGTTTTCCTTTATAAGAGTTGCAGTGGTCATGGTGTCTCTTCAAAGCAACAGAAACACAAACTAAGACAGGAACTAAACCTAAGTCATCTGCAAGAGCAGTACAACTCTCCAGCTCCATAAAAAAATCCTATTTTGAGAGTGTCTCTTCTCACTATATACCTTTGGCTTGAAACTCACTTTACAGACCAGGCTGCCCTCAAAATCAGTGAGATTTGCCTGTCTCTGCAACCCCAGTGCTGGGATTAAAGGTGTATGCCACCACTGCCCAGCTGAGCTAAGACTTTTTAAGGGAAAAGCAAAGTAAAAGGAAAGGCTGGACCTCAGTGCTGGCCTGTGCACCAGACCTGGAAGTGACACTCTGCACCACATGAAGTGGGCATGGTAGTGCATGTCTGCATTCCCAGCATTCAGGAGGATCAGAAGTGGAGGGTCATCCTTGGCTGCACAGCAAGTTCAAAGCCAGCTCAGGGCTTTGAACACTTTTTTTACACTAAAAAAAAAATACAGGGAAAAGGATGACCTCTTGGGGAGAGGCTCTGCCCCTCCATCTTCTTCTCTTGAATGAAGACAACCTTGGGTATTAGCTGCAGAAGACACTAAAGTGTTTGTCTAATTATTCTTTATCAATAAAAACTTGGGAGTCAGATATGGGGGTAAGAACCTGAATGATCAGAGAAGTGGAGTGAACAGTGACCTCCTATCTCTGTCAGTCCTCCATCCAAAAAGGGCCAAGACACTCTCTAAGTCCCACTCTACTACTTCCTGTCTCCCTATCTGTCCTCAGTCCTCCAAAACCTCTATGATTAATTTTGGTCAGCTGGTAACTAGCTCTGCCCTCTGATTCAAAGCAAATTTTATTGTCAGAATACAAAGTATCACACAACATTTCCCCTTTTTTGTCTAAATAAAAAGGAGAGGTTTTAATTCCAACATAGTAAAACTATATACAATAAGAACAATTACCATGTAAGAATTACATTCACTATGTCCAGTCAATTTGCATTTGGCAAATTTGATCCTATCTTGGTGAGTCTAAAGTTCTGTGCCTAATTCACTTTCTATCCTAACTTGTATTATCAACCCAAAACAATTTTTGACCTCATTTTCTTAGATAAAAATTTAAGTTTTATGTCTCTCAACCTCATATACTTTACAACTCTTTTGTGAGTTTCTTTTCTGAATTTTGTAGCAAGGAAAACCATAACTATCTAGTCTTCAACTCCATCAGAGACCCAAGAAGGATAAAATATTACTTGTGTAAACAGGAAGTACAGAGCAAAGAACTTCCAAAACTATAGAAATGACAGAAATAGGAGCTGGAGAGATGGCTCAGCAGTTAAGAGCACTGACTGCTCTTCCAGAGGACCCAGGTTCAATTCCCAGCACCCACATGGCAATTTACAACTGTCTGTAACTCCAGTATCTGACACTCTCACACAGACATACATGATGGCAAAATACCAATGCAAATGCAATAAAAGTAAATAAATTATATTAAAAAAAGAAATAACAGAAACAGCTGGCTGCCTGGACAGTCACTCAAGGTTCCTCTGTAATGTTGGGCCATCCATCTTCAGCCTACGGGCCTAGAATATCTGACAGACTTTCCTGTGAAGCAGGAATTTTGAAGGACTGTCCCACCTTGTCTTGGCAAAGTTCAGTTACTTTCTTTTGTGTCCTGCTTGTCCAGTTTGGACAGAACACTGCCAGCAGTTGAGGCAAGGGCAGTTTCTTGCCTAGTGGCTAACTTTTGCCACAAAGAAAGTAAACTCTATGTAGAGTTTCTTCAATGCCCGTCTTCTCTTCTGAAGTAAGTTGGTGCTGCCAGGAGCAGACATGTCTCACTGTCATGAAAAGCCTTATGTTATTAAACACCTTAAATGCCATCTTCTGTAGATCTCTGAAGTGTTTCAAGACCAACTGTCTATCTAAAATATATCTATTTTTTACCTTGAAAACATACATAATACAGCTACAAGTTTGATTGTAATATCTAGCTAACTACTAACCTGCATTTCTTTATCATCCTAAATAGTTTGTAATAATAACTTTCAAGGACTAGAAATTTACATTGCATTGTTAAATAGCTGCCTTAAACAAAAATAGAAACATATTCACAGTATGTTCTAACAAAAATAGTTTTAAATTTGTATCAATATATAAAAATATCTTAAACAAAAATAGAAACATATATACATTATAATAAAAATAACATTAAATTTGTATCAATATACAAAAATCCATACCAATGTAAAATATTTAAGACTAGGAGTTGCTTTTTCAGTTTAAAAGTAGATCCAATAGTCTACCCTCTTATCCTATTATTTCTATATCCCCTCTTATTCCTTTCAGAATGAGATCCTGAATCTAATCTCCTTTGTTCAGCTGTTTTTCTTGACTATTCCTGATAATAACTTGTAACCAACTCCCCTAAATGATGACAAATATCCATAACCTATATAATGACCAAAAACCACCCACCCCACCTCTTGGGAGTGTGGACATTGTGTTCTCTATATTGCTTCTTGCTCTCTGGGGGGTGGCAGCATCTCTGAGAACCACTGCCTAGCTGGTATGATGCTCTGTGTAGAAAGCATGAGTGCTTGAAGATAAGCACTGGGGAAACCAGGAATGTTAACCATGGAGGGTTATCTCCTCAATGAAGGAAATAAAGGTCTGCTTTTTACCTGGAAGGCTGGGAATAGATGTAGTTAATAACCTGGTGACATTTACTCTCTATAGGGTCAGGCCTCATCTGAATACCCCAGAATGTTTATCCCAGACTCTTTCCTGTAGCTAGGGTTTTCCTGCCTGGCCCACAGTCAGGACACACCTCTGTCACCCGCCAGTCCCACAGCTGCTCAGACCCAACCAAGTAAACACAGAGACTTATATTGCTTACAAACTGTATGGCCGTGGCAGGCTTCTTGCTAACTGTTCTTATCTCTTAAATTAATCCATTTCTATAAATCTATACCTTGCCACATGGCTTGTGGCTTACCGGCATCTTCACATGCTGTTTGTCATGGTGGCGGTTGGCAGTGTCTCCTCAGCCTTCCACTTCCCAGAATTCTCTCCTCCTTGTTCCGCCTATACTTCTTCCTGCCTGACCACTGGCCAATCAGTGCTTTATTTATTGACATATAGCGATATCCACTTTCCTCCATAGATATGTATCTTTAGCTTTGTTTCTCCATCAATAGAACTCATCCTTAGGGCAGATGTCACATGTACTTTATAGCCTGGAGACCTCCACACTATCTCAGTCAGAGACCACACCAGATCCTAGGCCCTTAAGCTATAGAGCCTGTCTTCATGGTAGAGGTCACATGCACTTTGCAAAAGAGTTTCTATGTAGTCATGCCTTAAGTTTTACTGTGCACATGGGATTGGGATAATTGTTACCAAGAAACTTTTTTCCCAGAATCATACAGAACTTAAATATGTCTGAAATAAACTGGCCTGGTGTCAGACTCTAGAAGTTTGAACCAGGCATTGGCTAAGTCATGCTGAACCAAGTTCCCTTCTTGCCTCACATGCTTTTTCCCTCTGCCAGCCATGAAGCTTGTAGGGACCCCCTGCCCTCCCCAGCTCAGGATGTCAAAGAGCTTACTGCAAGAACTAATTACCTGAGTTCAATCCTTGGAGCCCTCATAAGGGTGGAAGGAGAGATCCAGTTCCACAAAGTTCCTGACCTCCCCAGACAGCCTGTAGCACATTCACACCCCACTCTCAGACATTAAAGAAATGAAAACACTTTAAAAGCTTTTTTCATCAGCGTGCTTCCAGTGAGAATCCTAAAGGAATAGGTTCTAACACCAGTGAAGGGCGTCTTAGAAGCAGGCTAGATGAACTTGACAGCCTGAGCGAAGGCAAGCAGGAAAAAAGCAAAACCTTCCTTCTTCCTTGTCCTTTAGGTGCTCTGCCACCAGAAAGTGTGGCCTAGATTTAAGGGTGGATCTCTGACCTCAAATATTCCAACCAATAAAGATCCCTTACAGGTACATCCAACTGTTTGGGTTTTTGTTAATTCCAGATGTCCTCAAGTTGACAGCCAAGATTAGCCATTATAGGTGGGAAGACTCTCCAGGGGCCTGCCACAGTTCGTTCCAAGTCAGTTGACCTCAGGAGTTGGCAGATAAGAGGATGAAAGATGTAGGTGGCCCCCAAAGGATGCATCACCACAGAGTCCCACTCCATCCAGGATGGTGAGCTCATGGATGCTGCACCATGGAGGGATCCTTACCCTTCAACTCATTCACTCAGACTTTCAGGACATGGGCAGAACAGCCAGGGCCTTTGATAGTAGATGAGTAGGCCCTAGCTCATTTCTCAGCAGAACCCTTGTCCTTCACTTCAGACCTCACAACCAGTGTTTGCTCCCTGCATTTCTGGCAAGTCTACATTTGCCCTCCCCAGACCGAATAGTTCATTAAGCATTCTAGTGCTTTCCAGTCCTGCAGCCCCCAGCTTTCGTAGATCTGTTGGCACTCTCTCTACCTGGGGTGAGTATACAGTTCTTTGTGTTCCCCACAGGTTCAGCATATTGGGAATAGGGGAGGCTGGTTGAGTCATTTGTTGAGTAATTATTTGGTTATGTGGCACAGAATTCCAGCTGACCTGTCTATTTATGACTAAAAGAAACAACATGGTGATGTTCTGTCTTAAGAGTGGTCTTAGAGATGTCCCCACCCCACACCATGGGCATAGATATGCTGGCTCTTACCCTTGCCTGAGGGGAGTTGTCCCAGTAGTCCAAAACAACCAAATCAGCTACCACCCAGACCCACAACCAGGGCTTTGAGTTGGCCCACCCCAACATCTACCCCGTCTATGACCTGCCATAGTGTGTGAGGAACTGGCCCTGTGGAACCATAGCCACAGGATCCCTATGATTTGGGGCAATATCAGGATATCTGAGAGGAGTTTCCATGAGGATCCAGTATTGATGGTGTGTACCAGAAGCCAGAGGCCTTGAACCAGACCAGCAACTCATTGCAATGAACATTTGAAAGTAAAGCTGAATGGACAAAAGGGTACACTGTGTGACACATCATAGCTCTCAATGCCACTAAGATGAATGAAAAGGTGTTGAGAGGCAGGAAAGATGAAGGAGCAAAGTGTTTTCTATGTTTGTTTGTTTTGTTTTTAATTAATATTTTTAAATGTTTCTATCAGGGAGGCACGACACGGGTGAGGGGCTGATATGGAGAAAATGAGAAATGAACAGGATTAGGGTACATAAAATTCCCAAAGACTCAATAAAAAAATATGTAAAAAGAGAAAGAAACATTAAATTTAATAAATACTACCCAATTAGCCTCTTGAATTAAAAAAAAGAACACTGAAGTGTGATCCTAATTAGTCTGAACAATAAAAGCCAGGCATCAGATATCAGGGTGAAACCTTAAAGATCAGAGAAGCAGAGCAGCAGTCACTAGAAACTTCTTACCTCTATGAATTCTTTAACCAAAAGGGCCAAGATCCTGTCTCCACCCCACTTTATCACTTCCTCTCTCCACCCAGTCTTGTCACATTCTATATTCTATCTGTACAGACCTCCAGACCTCTATGGTTAACTAGTGGCTAGCTCTACCCTCTGATCTCCAGGCAAGCTTTATTTGTCAGAACACAAACAAAATATCACACATTTCCCCCTTTTTGTCTAAATAAAAAGTGAAAGTTTTAAACTAACATTAAAAAACTATATATAATAAATATAATAACTATATACAAATATATACAGGCAATAATTATATTAATCAAGTCCAGCCCATTAACATTTGACAAAATCAGAGAAAATACTCCATTATCTACCCTATCTTAGTGGGTCCAAAGTCTTGTACCTAATTCACTTTCTATCCTAACTTGTATTATCAACCCAAAACTATCTTTTTATGTCTCTCAAACTTATACACTTTACACCTCTTTTGTGAGTATCTTTTCTGAATTTGTTAAAAAGGAAAAATATAATTATGACTATCTAGTCTTCAACTCCATCAGAGACCTGAGAAGGATATAATATTACTTGAGTAAACAGGAAGTGTAGCAAAAATAACTTCCAAAAATAAGAAATGACAGAAACAGCTGGCTGCCTGGACAATTATCCAAGGTTCCTCTGTAATGTTGGGGCATCAATCTACAGCCTGCATGCCTAGAATATCTAACAGACTTATCTGTGAATCAGTATTTTTGAAGGATTTTCTCACCTTGTCTTGGCAAAGTTCTACAGTCACTTTCTTTTGTGTACTGCTTGTTCCATTTGGACAGCATACTGTCAGCAGTCAAAGCAAGGGCAGTTCCTTGCCCAGTGGCTAATTTTTCCATAAAGAAAGTAAACTCCATATGGGATTTCTTTGATGCCTATCATCTCTGAAGTAGATTGGTGCTGCCAGGAGCAGGCATGCCTCAATGTCAAAAAAAAAAAAAAAAAAGAACCTTATGTGTCCCTGCCAGCGGGATCATCAGCAGAGACCCTAGAAGGGGGAATGGTGAATGAAAGGGACAAGAGACACAAAGAATTGACAGCAAGACAGTATTCTGATCAAGCTGTAAAATTTTATTTTTCTCAGGTGGGTTTTATAGTAAGCAGACCAGGAAACTTCCTTTGGGAAAAGATCAAGGGACTGTTGAGTTGCCAAGCAACCCAACCAAGCAACCTAACCACAAAACATTGTTACTAATGGTCACTGTAGCAGAAAGATAAGGAAATGTTAAGTTATTTTCTAATAACTCAGGACTTGTCCAGGCATGTCAAAAGTTTCTGGTTAGTGGCTCAATACTGGACAACAGAAACTTAACTCAGGCAGGCAATATGGCATGGCTCTTAAAATTGTCCTCAGCATCTCCTCCCTTTATTTTATGAGGGAGTGTGCCCACCTGAATGGTGGTGGACCTTAACCAGCTAGGGGAGACATTGACCTGACTCCTCCTAGAGCCACTGCGGGCTTGAGAAAAAGGGTACCTTTTGGAGAGGAGAGGGCTTAGGCATTTTGGTGCCTCTAGATACCAACCTCTATGCAAGTCAGGTTTGTCTCTCAGGGAATCCAAACCAAGGGCTATTAAATCAGCCTTCCCCTGCAGTGCTTGGCCTTGCACCCAGCGGTGTCCATACCAGCTGATGCCAATAAGCATAAGTTCAGACTTTATGCTGCTCCTAAAGGAGAAGAGGACTGAGAAATATCATAGGGATCACATCCTCGATCCAGCATTTTGAGCCGATGGTAATGAACCTTTATAGGTTTTGATGCAAGGGAGTCTATTTGTTTTTTGATGAATCGGATTAGCCTGCCAATTATAAAGGGACCCAAAGTTATGAATAACAAAAGGCTGACTAATGGTCCTGCAAGAGGCATTAAAAGGGAAAACATGGATGATCTCCACCAATCATCTGCTGCAGCAGAGAATTGCTGCTTATGTAGCTCTAGGCTAAGTTTATGTGGCTTATTTATCTGGGTTTCTACCATTCCAGACTCATTAATATAATAACAACATTCTTCCCTCAGAAAAAGCCATGTCCCACCCTTTTCTGCTGTCAGCAAGTCCAAGGCCCGTCTTGGGCAACCTGTGCAAGAAAGGTTAACTGCCTCTAGAGAGAGGATAAGGATGCTGCAGAAGCCTCAATTGCTGCCTGAAGTTGCTTGAATAGGTGAGCTGTTGTTATGAGGGAATGACCCAGAACTCCTCCTGCCAAGCCTGCAGAGACCAGCGAGGTGGCGAGGGTAATTCTGGCCACAAGGGGCAAGAAAACAGCTCTTTTTTGCTTGGGCAGGGGTACATCCCATCCCAAGAACTCCACAGGGGTCCTGAGCATAAGTTGTAGGACCAGAGTGACAGGTAGGCAGAGCATGTCCTGTGGGATAGGGATGGTCAAATTTTTTGATAGAGTGCCATTGCACCAAAAGAAAAATGGGGGGGGGGTGGAGCACAAAAGGATGACTGAGTAATACGGTCTGGTTGCAAAAGGGAAGGGAAACACTGGAAAAGCAAAATTAAACTTGGAGCAGCCTGGGTCAAGAAACAAGGGTACTTCATGGATGGGGCGGAAGCCATGGGAATTATCAGTGGTGGTGCAATTAAGGACCTGAGGCAGGGGTACTGCTATCAGGGGAGGATGTCCCAAGGCTGCACATAGGAAGCATGATGAGAGATTCCCAATGCCAGTAACATTGGCAAACATAAGGCCTTCTCAGAGGAGGGAAAGCTAAGAAAATGGAGAGGAGGGGGATGATAGTTGTGTCATTAAATTTTTTTCTTGTATAAGGATATTATGATAGACTGTAGATTGTACTTGTACATAAGAGCACCAAATGTAAAGTCTGGAGCTAGGCCATGTGGCTGTTCAGGCCATACACATGGCTCTTAAAATTGTCCTCGGCACTTACGTTATTAAATCACGTTAAATGCCATATTCTACAGATCTCTGAAGTATTTGAAGACCATCTGTCTATGTAAACTATATCTCTGTTTGACCTTGAAAACATCCCTAACATGAGCACAAGTGTGATTGCAATAGGTGACTAACTACTAATCTGCATTTCTTTATTATCCTAAATAGTTTATAGTAATAACTTTCAAGGACTAGAAATTTACATTACATTGTTAAATGAGCTGTATAGGTACAATATATTGAACAAGAGTAAAAACATATGTACAGTATGTTCTAACCAAAATAATCTTAAATTTATATCAATATAGAAAAAACTATCTCAATGTAAAATATTTAACACTAATAGTTGCTTTTTTGAGTTAAAAGTAGATTCAGCCGGGCGGTGGTGGTGGTGCACGCCTTTAATCCCAGCACTCGGGAGGGAGAGCCAGGCAAATCTCTGTGTGTTCGAGGCCAGCCTGGGCTACCAAGTGAGTTCCAGGAAAGGCGCAAAGCTACACAGAGAAACCTTGTCTCTGAAAAAAAGAAGTAGATTCAATAATCTACCTTTGTATTCTATCATTTCTATAACATGTATAGAGTATAACAAAAATAACCTCAAATTTGTATCAATATACAAAAATCCAAGCCAATGTAAAATATTTAAAACTAATTGTTGCTTTTTTGTTTAAAAGTAGATTCAATAATCTACCTTTTTATCCTATTTCTATATCCCCCTATTTCCTTTCAAAGTAGATTCAATAATCTATCCTTATATCTTATCATATCTATATCCCCCTTTTTTCTTTTCAAAACAAGAACCCTGAACCTAAACTCCTTTGTTCAGCTTTTTTCCTGACCATTACCAATAACAACTTGTAACCAACTCTCCAAACAATGACAAATATCCATAACACATTGAACAACAAAAACCCACCCACCCACCCAAACTCTTGGAAATGTGGGCATCATGTTCTTAAAATTGCTTCCTGCTGTCTGGGGGTGACAGAATCTTTAGGGGAAAAAATGGGTAATTGTTAAGTCCTGGGAGAGCTAGCTATATCGTTTGTTGTCCAGTCTCTGTGTACTAGGAAAGTGCAGGGCTTGTGTCAAATCCTGGCTAGAGCAGTCTGTGAGGCTGGACCATCTCCGCTAGCCACCTTGAAACTGTCCTGAGCAGTTTGTAGTCCAAAGATGATCTTTAGGTGGTGTTTGTCAGCTTAGTGGCATTATCCCAGTCCAAGTGGGATCATCGTTGTGGAACCCTATCCTCCTTTTGGACACTTTAAAGGTCATTGTTAGGCATGGTCATGGTTCATTGCAGAAAATTTAAACATTTTAAATGTCATATGCAGCAGATCTCAAAGAGGTTAAAGGACTATAATTTTCTATATACATCCAGAGTACAGAAAAATAATTCCTAGTTACATGATAGAGACTCAAAACTGAAATCATGTACAGAAAGCTAGATGAAGCATTTTTCTAGAATTACTACTCTATATGACCATTAATGTCATGACAAAAAGTTTAAATATATATATATATATATTAGTAGTATAAATTTTGATATAATATTCACACCTTAAGAGAAGTTTTAATGAGTAAAAATAAAACCAAAGGATCATGAGATTAGTAGCAATAGAATAGTCCATTAATTTTGGTTTTTCCTTTGTCCCATATCAGGTAGCTCTTCTGACACGAGACAGAGATTTTGAATTTTCCTTTAACAAGCATGCTTGGGTTTAGAGAAGGAGAGAGCCACACTCCAACTCTAAAGCCAGCTTTAATTTTTAATTAAACTGGGACTACAAAAAAGACCATTTGCATTATGTGTCTGTAGAGAACAGCAGAAACAAACATTTAGGAAGATTTATACTGTTGGGAATGTGATATATTAATAGGCCAATTTACTCCTTTTCTTGGTACATTTTCTCTGAATGATTCATCCTTTTTCCTCAGATGTCTCATTTGTCCAGTGTTCTTCAGATTCCTTAATTGGATGCCTTCATTCTCCTGGAAAGACAAAAGCAAAACCCTGCCCCAACCCTAACTTTGGGGAGTTTCCCTTTTGGCAACTTATATTTGATCAAATGAAAAGCATTTGATAGTATTGTAAGTTAGTTTAGATTGAAAGGTCATGCTGGTTAATGAACTATCACCTCTTCTAATCAAGAGGTCTCTCTTGTTCAAATCAAACCAATATCAATTATGATGGTATTCATAGCTTTTCTTCTGTGGAAACAAAAGCAAAACCCCAATGTAACACATATCCTGGTTTCCATTCTGAGATCAACACAGTTTTAAAGTATACAGGCTGATTTAATTCGGCAATTTGTTCTGTTATCCAATGTATCTCCTCAGCTGTCATTCCATTCTCATTAGTGTTTAGAAAATTTAAAGTTAATAAATCATTGTACAATCTATCTCTGGAGGTCTTTGTAGCTAGAGTTTTCCTGCCTGGCCCACGGTCAGGACAAATCTCTTTCACCTGCCAGTCCCACAGCCGCTCAGACCCAACCAAGTAAACACAGAGACTTATATTGCTTACAAACTGTATGGCCATGGCAGGCTTCTTGCTAACTGTCCTTATATCTCAAATTAATCCATTTCTATAAATCTATACCTTGCCACGTGGCTCGTGGCTTACCGGCATCTTTACATGCTGTTTGTCCTGGCGGTGGCTGGCAGGCTGGAAAACTCTTGCTACAAATGGCGCCATAACGTGGGGCAGGAATTTCCACTTAAAACCTGAGAAAGCATAAAAAGAAGATTCTAAAACAGAGCTAAAGCAGCTTCCTAGTTGTCTTTCTCAAGTTAGCCACAGCCTGCAGGTGGGTTCCTGGTGTGCATGTTTGACTTGCAGTATGGCGGGAATGAGGCATCTGCAAGTGGCACATTAAGCTGCAAGGTGGATTTAGCCTTCACTAGTACAAAACAAAAAAAGAGGTTTCTGGGCTAAACGCTGCTTGGATAAAAGCATAGACCCACGATAGCTCCCAGAGCTAGCAGTAAACATACCACCACCATGTTGGGAAGCTGAGGTGGGCGGAGCCAGCAGCCATAGCACCGTTTCAGTCTTACAAATGTTGCAGTTTAAAGTAACAGGTTCACAATAAGACAGATTCAGATGGAACAAGACTTTAAATGCTTTAAAAGGTGTGTAAAAATGTACGTAGGCTTCAAAGAGAGATAAAAAGGAATATATACAGTTATATAAAGAAATA
>CABHPR010119096.1:26476-50643 GCA_902168415.1 Peromyscus melanophrys
GTCTTTGGGATTCTTAACTGCAGAGAGATATTTGATTGTAAAGGAAGCTGAGTTAAACCAATATGTATATTTTAAAGATACCTTAACTTTAAAATTTGGATGTAAAGATATGTTGCTTTGGAAAGGAAAACTCAAGCTACAGGTCTTTATTACTCCTTTCTGTTTATTAAGCATATCTTTTAGAGTCTGATTAGATCTTTCTATAACTGCTTGCCTTGTAGGATTGTGTAGTATATCTGTGATATGCTTTATGTTTTAATAAGCAAAAAACTATTTCATTTTACCAGAGACATATGCTGAAGCATTTTCAGTCTTAATTTGTATAGGTATTCCTATGATAGCCATGACTTCTAATAGATGTGTAATTACAGAATCAGCCTTTTCAGAACGCAAAGCAGTTGCCCGTTCAAAACATATCTATTGTATGGTGTACATATTTTAATTTTCCAAATCCTACAAAATAAAACATGTCCATTTGCCAAATTTTATCTTTGAATACTCTTTGTGTTGCTTCCTGCAGATAGTGGAGTTTGGTTAGACAGGGAACAAGTAGGACATTTTCTTATAATTTCCTTGGCTTGTTGCCAAGTGATGGAAAAAAATCTTTTTTCAAACCCTTGCTATTAACTTGGTGGATTTTGTTTATGAAATTCTGAGGCTTCCAGCACATTTCCTACTAATAACTGATCAATTTCATCATTACTCTGTGCTAGAGGGCCTGGTAGACCCACATGGGATCTGATATGTGTTATATACAAGGGATGATTTTTATTTCTGATTATTTCTTGTAACTCAATATGTAATGAAGTCAATTCTTAATCATCTGGAATAAACACAGCAGTTTCCATATGTAATACAATACTTTCTGCATATTGAGAGTCAGTAATTATACTAAGAGGTTCTGGAAAATCTAATAATACCATGAGAATAGCATATAATTCTGACTTTTGAACAGAATCATAATGTCTTTGAACCACTTAATTCAAATTTTCTGATTTATACCCTGCCTTTCCTGATTTGTTTGCATCAGTATAGAATGTAGGGCAACAGAAATTGGAGTTCCCCATACAATGTGAGGAAGGATACAGTTAGTTCTCTTTATGAATTGAAGTCTCCTGCTTTCGGGATATCTATTGCTAATCTCTTTCAAAACATTACTGCAAGCTCTTTGTCAATGTTCATTTTCAGCCCATAAAAAGGAAATTTAAAATTTCAACATTAGTAAAATGTACTACAATTTTTTGTTGGGTCCATTACTATCAGTTGACGAAGTCTTAATTTTCCTTTTAGAATCAATTCAGGAACCTTTTCCACATTTATCTTTAATTCTTTACTCTGTTTGTGTGGTAAGAATATTCATTCTAGGATAATATCTTCCCTCTGCATTAAAGTCCCTGTAGGGTAATGTGCAAAGGGTAAAATAACCAGGATACAATCAAGCTCTGGATCCAGATGATCCACATGTACATCCTGTAATTTCAACCAAAGCCAATTCTCTCTCAGCTTCCACTGATAATTCTCTTGGACTATTTAAGTCCTAGTCACCTTTTAAGGTTTGAAACAAATAACTCAGTTCTTGAGTTGTTACTCCAATAGTGGGCTGTAGATATGTAATGTCTCCCAGCAATCTTTGAAAGTATTGAGTCCACAATTGATCTCTGTGATTTGTACCTTTTAGGACTGATTTTTTGTAAGCCTATTTTATATTCTAAGTAATTAATAGAATCTCCTCATTGCATTTTTTTTCAGGAGCAATTTGTAATCTCCAACAAGGAAAAATTTTCTTTACTTCTTCAAACATATTCTCTAAAGTATCTACATTTAAATCACCTAGTAAAATATTGTCCATGTAATGGTAAACTATAGATTGAGGAAACTGTACATGAATCATTGCCAAAGGCTGTCATACAAAATATTGATACAGAGTAGAATTGTTAAACATCCCTTGTGGGAGAACCTTCCATTGATATCTATCTCTTAACAGGGTGAGAATTATTATAAGTAGGCAATCTGAAAGCAAATTTTTCTCTATCATTTTCTTGTAAAGATATAGTGAAGAAGCAGTCTTTTAAATTAATAACTATAATAGACCATCCTTTAGTTAATAGAGAAGGCAGGAGAATTCCAGACTGTAAATAGCCCATTAGCTGAATAACCTTATTAACAGGTCTTAGATCTGTTACCATTCTCCATTTTCCAAATTTCTTTTTAATGACAAATATAGGGGAATTCCAAGTACTGGTCAATTCTTCAATATGTCGAGCATTTAGCTACTCCTGTACCAGCTGTTCTAAGGTGTAGTCTGTGGTAATATTTTATTTGTGCTGAAATGTGGTGATATTTTATTTGTGCTTTAATAAATAAAGGTTGCCTGGAAATCAGAGGAAATAGCAAGCCATTTTAAGTAAACAAAGAAGTCAGGCAGTGGTAGCACATGCCCTTAATCCTATCACTTAGCAGGCAGGATCTCTGTGTGTTCAAGGCCACACTAGGGAACAGAGCCAAGCATGGTGGCATATGCCTTTAATCCCAGTATCAACCATAGAGGCTTGGAGGTCTGTACAGACAGACAGCAACAGACCTGTGTAGGAAGAGGGAGTGAGGTAGCTGGGCTAAGAGAGCCAATGAGAGGGCAGAACAGCAAGGCAATAAAGGTGTGGGTAGACAGAAAGTAACTTGTACTGGGAAGCTGCAGAGTTGGTGAGGTAAGGTTGGCTGGTGACTTTCTATGATCTTTCTAAGGCTTTCACCCCTATATTTGGCTCCATTTTTTTTTTTAGCTTGTGTAATCAGCTGCCTTAATCTTCTTGCCTTTAATGAAGTGCTTTGACAGTCTCTTTATGTGTTTGCCTGTTAGAAGTAGGACATACATTGGGGTTTCTTTTTTTTTTAATTTTATTTTATTTTACAATACCATTCAGTTCTACATATCAGCCACGGATTCCCTTGTTCTCCCCCCTCCCGCCCCCTCCCTTTCCCTCCAGCCCACCCTCCATTCCCACCTCCTCCAGGGCAAAGCCTCCCCCGAGGACTGAGATCAACCTGGTAGACTCAGTCCAGGCAGGTCCCGTCCCCTCCTCCCAGGCCGAGCCAAGTGACCCTGCATAAGCCCCAGGTTACAAACAGCCAGCTCATGCAATGAGCACAGGACCCAGTCCCACTGCCTGGATGCCTCCCAAACAGATCAAGCCAATCAACTGTCTCACCCATTCAGAGGGCCTGATCCAGTTGGGGGACCCTCAGCCATTGGTTCATAGTTCATGTGTTTCCATTCATTTGGCTATTTGTCCCTGTGCTTTATCCAACCTTGGTCTCAACAATTCTCGCTCATATAGACCCTCCTCTTTCTCGCTAATTGGACTCCCGGAGCTCCACCTGGGGCCTAGCCATGGATCTCTGCTTCCAGATCCCTCAGTCATTGGTTGGGTTTCTAGCACGACAATTAGGGTGTTTGGCCATCCCATCAGCAGAGTGGGTCAGTTTGGGCTGTCTCTTGACCATTGCCAGCAGTCAATTGTGGGGGTATCTTTGTGGATTTCTGTGGGCCTCTCTAGCACTTTGCTTCTTCCTCTTCTCATGTGGTCTTCATTTATCATGGTCTCCTATTCCTTGTTCTCCCTCTCTGTTCTTGATCCAGGTGGGGTCTCCCGCTCCCCCAAGCTCTCTTTCCCTCAACCCTCGCCCTTCATTTCCCCCACTTATGTCCATGCTGTTCATGAAGATCTCATCCATTGGCTCCGTGTTTTTTATTTAATAAGACCATTTTAGAAATTCCTCTACAATAGTCAGAAGGTTTCACGGGTCCTGTGTGGCCCCTTGTGGACCCACAGCCACTTATAAAATAACCACTCAGAGGCTTATATTAATTATAACTGCTCAGCCATTAACTCAAGCTTACTACTGACTAGCTCTTACATTTAAATTAACCCACTATTCTTATCTATGTTTACCCACATGGCTTGGTATCTTTTCTCAGTTCTTCCTTGTCATCTTGCTTCCTCTGTGTCTGACTGGTGGCTCCTGATTCTTCCCTTCCTCTTCCCAGCATTCTCCTCATCTGTTTGCCCTGCCCATAATTCCTGCCTGGCTACTGGCCAATCAGCATTTTATTAAACCAGTGTACAAGAGCATTATCCCACCGCATTTTCCCTTTTCTGTCTAATCAGAAAGGAAGGTTTTAACTTTAACATAGTAAAATTACATATAATAGAACAATTATCAAGCAATAATTACAGTTACAATCTCTAGCCTATTTGTATTTGGCAAAATTAAAGAAAATATTCTATCATCTATCCTATATTTGTGAGTCTAAAGTTTCATATCTAATTTGTCTTTTATTGTAACCATGGAAAATTATAACTATTTAGTCTTCAGCTACATCAAAGATCCCAGAAGGATATAATATTACCTAAGTAAACAGGAAGTACATTGTAAGCAAATTCCAAAAATCTAGAATGACAGAGACAGCTGGCTGCCTGAACAATCACCAAAAGTTCCTCTGCAACATTGGGTCATCCATCTTCAGCCTATAGGCCAAGAGTTTTTTAGTCACTTCTGTGTGTGTCCTGTAGAATATCTGGCAATCTCCTCTGAGAAGCAAGAACCTGAAAGACCATCTCATCTTGCAAAGTTCAGTGGTCACCTTCCTATGGGTCCTGCATGTCTAGTTGATACAACATTTTGTCAAGTAGTCCAAGCAAGAATGATTTCTTGCCCAAATGGCTATTTTTGCCAAGAAGAAGATAAACTCCATATGGAGTGTCTTCAATGCCCATCATCTTCCTTGAAGTAAATGGTGCTGCCAGGAGCAGATGTTTCTCATTGTCCAGAAAAGTCTAAGTTTTTAAATGCCATATTCTGTAGGTCTTTAAAGTGTTTGAAGATTACTTACTTAAATGAAATATATCTATGTATACCTATAAAACATAACTAACATGACTATAAGTTTGATTATCATAGATGACTAATAATCTGCATTTCTTAATTATACATTACAGTTTCAAATGAGCTGCACAAATGTAATACCTTAAACAAGAGTAGAAACATACATATAGTATAACAAAATTAACTTTAAATTTGTAATAAACTAAAATATATAGCAATGTAAAACATTTTAGACAAGTTGTTGCTCTTTAAAAATAGATTCAATAATCTACCTTTTCATCCTATCATATCTATATCCTACATTTCTATATCATATCACCCTTTCTTCTTTTAGAAAGAGATTGACTGACCAATAACATTTGCAACCAACAATCTAAAAAAAGACAAACATTCATAATCCATTTTTTGGGGAATGTGGGCATAGTGTTCTAGGCTACTTCCTGCTGATTGAGGGTACTGGTAGTCTTGTGGGGACACAAAGAAAATTTTAGGATTATGATCAAGTTCTAACTGGAGTAGTCTGTGACACTGTATTGTCTGAGCCAGTTATCTTGAAGCTGTTTTGAATGTTGGATCATCTGGAGACCTCTCAGCGGGTCTTGGCCGATCAAACCATATTAGTTTGGAAGCAATCCATAGGTTCTCATCTTCTGTGGAAACAAAAGCAGAAACTCTTTTCCAAAGCAACGCATCCTTTAGACATAAATTTTGAAGTCAAGATACCTTTAAAATATACATATTGGTTTAACTCAGCAGCCTTTACAATCAAATGTCTTTCTGTAGTTAAAAATCCCAAAGATGGGCTGGAGAGATGGCTCAGAAGTTAAGAGCACTGACTGCTCTTCCAGAGGTCCTGAGTTCAATTCCCAGCACCCACATGGTGGCTCACAACCATCTGTAATGAGATCTGGCACCTTCTTCTGGCCTGCAGGCATACATGTAGGCAGAACACTGTATACATAATAAATAACTAAATCTTAAAAAAAATCCCAAAGGCAATATAATCCATACTCTGTGTATAATTTCCATGTTTACATGGCTTAAACTTTTATATTACTTTTACTGTCTCTTTAAAGACTTTATTTTTTAAAACTATCTATTTCTTTATATAACTGTGTATATTCCTTTTTCTCTCTTCCAAGCCTATGTACATTTTTACACACATTGTAAACCATTTAGAGTTTTATTCCATCTGAATCTGTCTTATTGTGAATCTATAATCCTTCTGTGACCAGAAGAGATTTTAAACTGCTAAGCTGTATGGCTAAGACCAATGCGGCAGACTTGGCTGCTGATTCTCCCCACCTCAGCTTCCCAACATGGTGATAGTACATTTACTGCCAGCTCTAGGAACCACCAACTCTCAGAAGCAGTGGGTGTATGCCTCCATCAAAGCAGAGTGTAGCCCAGAAACCATTTTTTGGGAAGTCTATACTAGTTAAAACTAATTCTTCCACACAGCATGCTACATGGCTTAGAGATGTGGAGACACTTCTGTGTACTACAGGGGGAATCCACCATGCTTTAGGTCGAGCTGACACCTGGGAACCCACCATGGCCACAGGACACATCATTGTACAGCAGCCTGCCATGAGCCACAAGAAATAGGAAGGTGCTCTTAGCTACATTTATAATCTATTCTTAAGCGATCTCAGGTTCAGGTGGAAATTCTTGCCACCATGTCTGGGTGCCATTTGTAGTCAGAAGGTTTCTTGGGTCCCACATGGCCCCCTGTGGACCCACAACCACTTATAAAATAACCACTCAGAGACTTATATTAATTATAACTACTCAGCCATTAACTCAAGCTTATTACTGACTAGCTCTTACATTTAAATTAACCCACCATTCTTACCTATGTTTACCCACATGGCTTGGTACCTTTTCTCAGTTCTTCCTTGTCATCTTGCTTCCTCTGTGTCTGGCTAGTGGCTCCTGATTCTGCCTTCCTCTTCTCAACATTCTCCTCATCTGCTTGCCCCACCTATACTTCCTGTCTGGCTACTGGGCAATCTCAGCACTTCTGGCCCTATAAATTCAACAATTCCATGCTTTATTTTACCTAAGATAAAGTTCCAATCACTAAAAGTTGTACATTATCTCTTGACAAGGCCAATTTGGATGCCAAGATGTCGGGGCAATTATTGTTACATCTGCCCTGTGTCTACAAGACCTGCAATTACAATGTCATTTATTTGTACCTTTAACTTCGATCTTTGATTATATATAGAAGTTGCCAAAATATTTACTTAAAAACTCCTGAAGTTTTTGTTTTATCTTCTAAAGCTGTTCTATCATTCATAGAAGTATAGTTCTTTACAGTAGGCATTAGGTGTTTTAATTGCTCTTGGGAGGAGTTTCCCCCATTGTAACAGGGAATGACTGAACCAAATTTGACATGGGGGTCATAAGAGGCTCCCCCAAAGGCATTCCTCAATGACAAAGAGTTACCCTGTCTGTCCCTTGTTGATATGCATTCATTGGTCCAATGTCAACTTTTTCCACACCTTCTGCATACTCAAGAAGGCAGGGGTCTTCTTTTTGGATTATTTCTAGAAAAAAATATTGTTTCTAGGAATGCCCTGTCTACAAACCCTTTTAGGTCATCTTGTTTGCCACAATTAAATCACCTGACATTTTGATTTTTCTTCCAGCCTCTGGAAATCACCTCTCCTATCCAAACATCATCATGGTTATGAGATTCAATATTGACTGTATCTCGGATTCATTTCTCTATGGGTACTGATCTTGCCTTTAAGGCCTAATTATCCTTTTGCATTGTGAATAAGCATTTTCAGAAGCCAAAGTTTCAATTATTATTTGTTTAGCTTCTTAATTTGATATTGTTCTAGTTACAGTTGATGTCAATCTTTATAAAATTCAGTGAGGATTTATTTTGGGCCTTGTATAACTTTAGTAAATGCCTAATTTCTTTTCCTATTTCTTCAATTCTGTCCCAAGCATTCAAAACTACTGCATGGCATAGAGCCAGAGTGTGGTCATCATACAGAGACTGTCTTTATACATCAGTATAATCACCATCTCCAGGAAGTTGGTCTTGGTAGGTTTTAATACCTCTAGCCCTATTTTGTTGTTTAATGGTCCTAGCCTCATCTTTCCACCAGGTCCTCCACCGTAATTGAGGACCAGGTTCCAATACTGCTGTAACCAAGTCTCTCTATTCTTGTGGGACAGTTCTGTTACTAGTTGACCATGCTTCAGAAAAAAGGTGAATGTATACCATATGAGACTACCACTTGCTTAAATTTCCTCAAATCTAACATTTCCACAGGAATCCAGTCAGCTCTTGCATAGCCTTGGGGATACCTGTCATTTGACAGTTGATCCCATAAGGTGACTGGATAAATTAAGGTTGATTGTTTTATAGCATTGGGCTGTTCCTCTCTAATTTTATAATGTAATGGAGAGGTTGCTTCTCCTTTAAATTCTTCTGTGTCTGAATATCTCTGTTATCTGTTTTAATAAGTTTTTCTAAGGCTTGTGACTTTTTTTTTTGGTTTTTTGAGACAGGGTTTCTCTGTGTAGCTTTGCACCTTTCCTGGAACTCACTTGGTAGCCCAGGCTGGCCTTGAACTCACAGAGATCCACCTGCCTCTGCCTCCTAAGTGCTGGGATTAAAGGCGTGCGCCACCACCGCCCAGCGGCTTGTGACTTTTTAATATTAAGTTTTTCTAAGGTTTGTATATTGTCAGTCACCTTTTTGCTCTCTTCATCAGTAAATACTCCTAATGCTTTTATTTTCTTGGTCAAAATTTTGTTAATCTCCTTAGTATTTTTGTTCTTTTCTGCAGTTATTATTTCTAGAACTTTTTTTCCCCTTTTCTATTTTAATAAAAAGAAAAAAAAGGAAAAAGGTTATAACTAACATAAGAAAAACTACATACAAAAGTATAATAACAATATACAATATATACAAGTAATAAATGCCTAAACAATGTCTAATCCATTTGTATTTGACAAATTCAGAGAAAATAATTCCATTATCTATCCTATTTTGGTAAGTCCAAAATATACCCAATTCACTTTCTATCCTAACTAATTTTCAACTATTTCTAGAACTTTTATCTCATTGGTCCAAACTGTATCAATCTCTATAATCTTTTTGTTCCTTCAGCAATAAATATTTCTAGAGCTTTTATCTGATTGGCCAAAATTGTATTAATCCCCTTAGTCTTTTTGTCCTTTTCAGCAGTAAACATTTCTAGAGCTTTTATCTTATTGGTCAAATGTTTTTCTCCCTAGTAATTATTAGTAAGGTGTGTATATTATCAGTAGTAGCCTTTTCTAAGGCCTGTATCTTAGCACTCATATCAACCAACATTTTTAGGGATAAAACAATAATTATCAAACTGATAATATGATTATAATTGACATTATATAAATCCCAACTAAATTAATTATTTTCTCATTTAATTGTTCCATTTTAAAACCATCCATTGTGTAACCAAACAGAGACCTAACTCCCTCCATTGTAATATTGTTTCCCATTTTTTAATGTGGGAAAAACTCTTCTTTTTTAAAATTACCCCCTTTAAGAATTCCCAATTGTCTCACCAAATCTGCTGACAATGATGGTGAAGATGTTGGTGAAGTGTGAGACTGACTGCTGCTGCAGAGAACAGTAGAAACCCAAGCAGGTGTCAAGCCAGCTAGTGTGGCAGCAGCCCAAGGAGGGGGTCTAGGAGAAGTCCACAACCCACCAACAGAGGGAGGGGCTGTTTGAAAAATGCACACAGGTGATCCTGGGGAAGAAGCACATGTGGTGGGAGCTGCCCAAAGGCAGAACTGGATGGTGGTGATGGGCTAATTCTGGCAGCATTTGGAGCCCAAGTGCCTGTGGACTATCCTATAGAGAGGCTGTAACAGAAAACCCCCAAACTTGCTCAGAGTGATTGGGGAAAAAAAAAAAGAAATATCTGGCTGTTGCTGAACCCATACAGACTTGTCTGTTAACCATTTTAAAAGTAGAGCTGTTGGTGTCTTTGAAAGATCAGCAGTTGTTGTGCCCTGGTCTTGTACAATCTGGATGGCTGGTGACTGTTCTTTATAATAATACCTCCTAATATTTCTCTCAGAAACATGTGTTAGTTAATGGTTTGTTTCTGAGGTTGGAGGAACGTTAATCTGGGTATTCCTTCATTGTAATAGATCACAGCCCCATAAATTCATCATTATATTAGCAAATTATGGCTTTAATTTTCCTCTCTGCCCTTCTGGTCATACACATTCAAGCCATCTTTCCCTCTGTTTCACTTGAGATAATTGGTCCAATCCCAAACAGCTAAACATTTACCTCCTGAAGAGGCCAATTTGGATCCCAAAATTGTGGTGCAATTATTGTTACATTCACACCTATGTCTACAAGACCTTTCAAGTGAACACCAATTATTTATATTTTTAATTTGAGTCTTTGTTCATTTATAGAAATTTACCAAAAAATTGCTTTAGGGTTTCTCCTGAATTTTCTGTTCTCTCTGCAACAGCTGTTCTATCACCCTGCGCAGCCTGATTTGCTCCAATAGGCATTTGGTTATTTAATTGCTCTGAGAAGAGATTTCTTCTATGATGGCATAAAAGGACTGAACTGAATTTGCCACAAGGGCTTGCAAGAGGCCCCTCAGGGAGTTTCCTAATGACAAAGGCAAAGGATTACTTTGTCTGTCCCTTGATGATCTACATTCATTAATTCAGTGTTTACCTTTACCACACCTTCTGCATGATCCAGAAGGGAGGGGCATTCTGTTTCCATTGTTTCTTGAACAAACATTCTTTCTAGGAATGCCCTGTTTACACTCCCTTTTCAGGTGACCTTGTTTACTGCAATTAAAACATCTGATAGGGGTTGGGGATTTAGCTCAGTGGTAGAGCGCTTGCCTAGCAAGCGCAAGGCCCTGGGTTTGGTCCTCAGCTCTGGAAAAAAAAATCTGATAATCCCCACCCTGCAGCAAGTGGGAACAAGTAAGGCCCCATCTCTGGACTGGGCAGACCAGGTCCCTAGGCCCTAGGCACCAGGGGTACATGCTGTGCCCCTCCCCCAAGCCACTGGAGCCCCAGGGTCTGACCAGCTGCCCCTCCCTGGCCCCCTTGCCAAGAAAACAGTCCCCTGTGACACCAGTGAAAACCAGAGAAATAAGCCCACCCAGCACCATTTGGGAACAGGTAAGTCCCCATTACCAGACAGGGCAGACAAGGTCCCTAGCCCTAGGTCCAAGGGACACATTCTGTGCCCCTCCCCCAAGCCATTGTCGTCCCAGGGACCAGCCAGCTGACTCTTCCCTCACCCCTTGCCAAGAACACAGCCCCCTGTGACACCAGTGAAAACCAGACATATAAGCCCACCTTGCACTGAATGGGAACAGAAAATAGGTCCAACCCAACACCAATTGGGAATAGCTGCTCCCTGAGACAGAGCCCACTGGTGCCCATTGGACTAATATCTTCTCCCTAAGACACAGAATCCAAAGCATCGAAAGGACCAAGAGCCTGGATTAGACCAAGAGCTCCCATTAGAAAAAGAGTGTCAATCGGACCAAAAGAGGCTTCCTCAGACACGGACACCACTTGCATGGAGTAGAGGAAGAGATGGATAGACGCCAGTGCAAAAATACAGTGAACAACATAAAGACCAGTATGACACCAACAGAACCTAGTGGTGCTACATCAGCAAGACCTGAACATCCCAAAGCAGAAGAAGCAGAAGAAATAGATCTTAAAAATGAATTTAAGAAGATGATAGAGGCTGTTAAAGAGGAAATGAAAACTACCCTTAAAGAATTTGAAGAAAAAACAAACAAAAAATTGGAAGAAATCAATAAATCCCTTAAATGAAGCCAAGAAAAAGTACTTAAATATGTGAATGAAACAGTCTAAGATTTGAAAACTGAAATAGAGGCAATAAAGAAGACACAACTGAGGGAATGCTGGAAGTGGAAAATCTGAGTAAATGAACAGGAACTACAGATACAAGCATGACCAACAGAATGCAAGAGATGGAAGAGAGAATCTCTGGCATTCAAGATATAATAGAGGAAAAAGATTTGTCAGTCAAAGAAAACACTAAAGCCAAAAAACGACATAACACAAAACATCCAGAAAATTTGGGACACCATAAAAAAAACCAAACCTAACATAATAGGGATAGAAGAAGGAGAAGAATACCAACTCAAAGGCACAGAAAATATATTCAACAAAATTACAGAAGAAAACTTTCCCAACTTAAAGAAGGAAATGCCTATGAAAGTACAAGAAGTTTACAGAACACCAAATACAATGGATTAAAAAAAAAACTCCCTCACCACATAATAATCAAACCACTAAACATACAGAATAAAGAAAAAATATTAAGAGCTGCAAAGGAAAAAGACCAAGTATTATATAAAGGCAGACCCATAAGAATAGCACCTGACTTCTCAATGGAAACTCTGAAAGCCAGAGGTTCCGGACAGATGTTATGCAGACACTAAAAGACCATGGATTCCAACCCAGACTATTATATCCAGCAAAACTCTCAATCGCCATATGGAGTAAACAAAATATTTCATTATAAAACCAGATTAAACAAAATACCTATCCAAAAATCCAGCCCTACACAAAGCACTAGAAGGAAAAATCCAATCTAAGGAAGTTAGATACACCCATGAAAACAAAGCCAATAGATATAACCACACAAATATATACCAAAGAAGAGAAACACACAACACTACCCCCAAAATAACAGGAATTAACAATCACTGGTCATTAATATCTATTAATATCAATGGTCTCAATTTCCTTATAGAAAAACACAGGCTAACAGAATGCATAGGAAAACAGGATCCATCCTTCTGTTGCATACAAGAAACACACCTCAACTTTAAAGACAGAGTAAAAGGCTGGGAAAAGACATTCCAATCAAATGGATTTAAGAAGCAAGCTGGTGTAGCTATCTTAATATCTAATAAAATAGACTTCAAACCAAAATCAATTTAAAGAGATTGGGAAGGACATTACATACTTATCAGAGGGAAAATCCACCAAGATGAAGTCTTAATTCTGAACATATATTCCCCAAATATAAGGGCATCCAAATTTGTAAAAGAAACATTACTAAAGCATAAATCGCACATCAAACCCCACTCACAAGTAGTGGGAGATTTCAAAACTCCACTCGCACCGATGGATAGATCTGCCAGACAGAAACTTAACACAGAAATAAGGGACTTAACCTATGAAGAAGTTATGACTCCAATGGACATAATAGATATCTACAGAACATTCCACCCTAACACAAAAGAATAGACATTCTTTTCAGCACCCCATGAAACCTTCTCTAAAACTGACCACATGATCAGTCACAAAGCAAATATCAACAGATATAAAAAAATTAGAATAATCTCCTGTATTTTATCTGACCACCATGGCTTAAAGTTAGATTTCAACAACAACAAAAATTACAGAAAGCCTAAATCTCATGGAAACTGAATAATGCCCAAAAGAATCACCAATGAGTCAAGGAAGAAATAAGAAAGAAATTAAAGATTTCCTAGAATTCAATGAAAAAGAAAGTACAACATATCCAAACTTATGGGACACTATGAAATCAGTGCTAAGAAGAAAATTCATAGAACTAAATACCCATAAAAAGAAGATGGAGAAATCTCACACTAGTGACTTAACAGCACACCTGAAAGCTCTAGAACAAGAAGAAGCAAACACACCCAGGAGAAACAGACACCAGAAAATAATCAAATTGAGGGCTGAAATCAATAAATAGAAACAAAGAGAACAATACAAAGAATCAATGAAATGAAGAGTTAGTTCTTTGAGAAAATCAACAATATAGACAAGCCCTTATCCAAATTAACCAAAAAGCAGACAGAGAGCATCCAAATCAACAAAATAAGAAATGAAAAGGGAAACATAACAACAGACAATGAGGAAATCCAGAGAATCATCATGTCATATTTCAAAAACCTGTATTCCACAAAATTGGAAAATCTGAAAGAAATGGACAATTTTCTGGATAGGTACCCCATACCAAAGTTAAATCAAGACCAGATAAACTATTTAAATAGACCAATAACCCCTAAGAAAATAGAAACAGTCACTAAAAGTATCCCAACCAAAAAAAGCCCTGGACCAGATGGTTTCAGCACATAATTCTACCAGATTTTCAAAGAAGAGCTAATTCCAATACTCTTCAAATTGTTCCACACAATAGAAACAGAAGGAACATTACCAAATCCTTTTTATGAGGCTACAGTTACCCTGATACCCAAACCACACAAAGATGCAACAAAGAAAGAGAATTACTGACCAATCTCCCTCATGAACATTGAAGCAAAAATACTCAATAAAATACTGGCAAAACAAATCCAGGAACAAGTCAAAAAAATTATCCACCATGACCAAGTAGGCTTCATCCCAGGGATGCAAGGATGGTTCATCATATGAAAATCTGTCAATGTAATACACCATATAAACAAACTGAAAGAAAAAAACCACATGATCATCTCATTGGATGCTGAAAAAGCCTTTGACAAAATCCAACAGCCCTTCATCATAAAGGTTCTAGAGAGATCAGGAATACAAGGAACATACATAAACATAATAAATGCAATTTACAGCAAGCTGAAGGTCAACATCAAATTAAATGGAGAGAAACTCAAAGGGATGCCACTAAAATCAGAAACAAGACAAGGCTGTCCACTCTCCCCATACTTATTCAATATAGTACTTGAAGTTCTAGCTAGAGCAATAAGACAACAAAAGGAGATCAAGGGGATACAAATTGGAAAGGAAGAAGTCAAACTTTCATTATTTGCAGACGATATGATAGTATACATAAGTGACCCCCAAAATTCTACCAGAGAACTCCTACAGCTGATAAACTCCTTCAGTAAGGTGGCAGGATACAAGATCAACTCAAAAAAATCAGTAGCCCTCCTATATACAAATGATAAATGGGCTGAGAAAGAAATCAGAGAAACATCACCCTTTACAATAGCCACAAATAATATAAAATACCTTGGGGGAACTCTAACTAAGCAAGGGAAAGACCTGTATGACAAAAACTTTAAGTCTCTGAAGAAAGAAATTGAAGAAGATATCAGAAAATGGAAAGATCTCCAATACTCATGGATAGGTAGAATTAACATAGTATAAATGGCAATCTTACCAAAAGCAATCTACAGATTCAATGCAATCCCCATCAAAATCCCAACACAATTCTTCACAGACTTGGAAAGAACAATATTTAACTTTATATGGAAAAGCAAAAAACCTAGGATTGCTAAAAGAAACCTGTACAATAAAGCAACCTCTGGAGGCATCATGATCCCTGACCTCAAGCTCTACCATAGAGCTACAGTAAAAAAACAACTTAGTACTGGCATAAAAACCAACACATTGACGAATGGAATTGATTGGAGACCCTGACATTAATCCACACACCTATGAACATATGGTTTTCAACAAAGAAGCCAAAACTGTACCAAGGAAAAAAGAAAGCATCTTTACAAATGGTGCTGGCATAACTGGATGTCAACATGCAGAAGATTGCAAATAGATCCATATCTGTCACCGTGCACAAAACTTAAGTCCAAGTGGATCAAAGACCTCAACATAAATCCAGTTACACTGAACTTGATAGAAGAAAAAGTAGGAAGTAGTCTGGAACATATTGACACAGGAGACCACTTCCTAAATATAATACCAATAGCACAGACATTGAGAGCAACAATTAATAAATGGGAACTCTTGAAACTGAGAAGCTTTTGTAGAGCAAAGGACATGGTCAATAAGATAAAATGACAGGCTATAGAATGGGAAAAGTTCTTCACCAACCCCGAATCTGACAGAGGGCTGATCTTCAGAATATATAAATAACTCAAAAAGCTAGACTTCAAAATACTGAACAATCCAATTAACAAAATGGGCTACAGAGCTTAACAGAGAATTCTCAACAGAAGAATCTCAAATAGCTAAAAGGCATTAAGGAATTGTTCAACATCCTTAGTCATCAGGGAAATGCAAATCAAAACAATTCTGAGATATCATGTTACACCTGTCTGAATGGCTAAGATAAAAAACACTGAAGACAGCTTATGTTGGAGAGGATGTGGAGCAAGGGGAACACTCCTCCACTGTTGGTGGGAATGCAAACTTGTACAGCCACTCTGGAAATCAGTATGGTGGTTTCTCAGGAAACTGGGAATTAATCTTCCTCAAGACCCAGCTATACCACTCTTGGCCATATACCCAAGGAATGCTCAGTCTTACCACCAGGACACATGCTCAACTATGTTCATATCAGCATTATTTGTAAGAGACAGAACCTGGAAACAACCTAGATGCTCCTCAACTGAAGAATGGATAAAGAAAATGTGGTACATATACACAATGGTGTACTACTCTGCAGTAAAAAACAATGATATGAAATTTGCAGGCAAGTGGATGGAACTAGAAATACCATCCCAACTGAAGTAACCCAGACTCAGAAGTCAAACATAGTATGTACTCACTCATAAGTGTTTACTAGATGTGAGGGAAGGGATGGCCAGACTGCAACCCACAGCTCCAGAGAGGCTAGCTAATATGGAAAGATCCTAGGAGGGACACATGGATGACCCAGCAAAGGAGAAGTGGATGAAATCTAGATGAGCGGACTGGGTGTGGAGGGGGTGGCAGAGGGCGAGGAATGGTAGATGAGAACATAGGAAAATGGGAGGGTGGACCTGGAACAGGGACAGAGTGGGAGGGCAGGGATGGAGATACCATGATAGATGAGGACGTCATGGGAATAGGAAGAGGCAGGGTGCTGGGGAGGCTCTCAGAAATCCACAAGGATGACCCCACCTTGGTCTGCTGGCAGTGGTCCAAAGGGTGCCTGGATTGGTCCACTCTGGTGACCAGTCTAGTAAATAACCCAACTGTCATCATAGAGCCTTTGTCCAGTGACTGATGGAGGCAGATGCAGAGATCCATGGTCAGGCACCAGGCTGAGTTCTGGGAGTCCATTCGATGAGAGAGAGGAGGGATTCTGCAGGCAGGAGATGTCAAGATCATGATGGGAACATGTGCAGAGATGACCAGCCACACTAGTGGAAGTCCATGAACTCTAGACTAGTGGCTGTGGAGCCCCCATGGGACTTGACTAGGCCCTCTGGATGTGGAAGATGGTTGTTTGGCTGGAACTGTTTGGGGGACACCCAGGCAGGGGGATCCAGGTCCATCCTGGTGCATGGGCAAGCTTCTGGGAATCCAGTGCCTGTGGTGTGATGCCTTGCACAGCCTTGGTATAGTGGGAAGGGGCTTGGACCTGCCTAGGCTCAGTGTGCTGGGCTCTGCTGACTCCCTATGGGAGACCTTGATTTGGGGAATGTGAGGATGCAGGGTGGCTTGGGAAAGAGGGCTGGTGGGTGGGAGGAGGGAGGAGGTGGATCTGTGGGTGATATGTAGAGTGAGTAGAAAATTTCTTAACAAAGACAAATGAAAAAAAAGAAATTGTGGTACATATACATAATGAAGTACTATTCAGCAGAGCAAAACAATGACATCATGAGGTTTGCAGGCAAATAAAATATCATCCTGAGTGAGGTAACCCACACTCAGAAGGACAAACATGGTATGTACTCACTTATAAGTGTAGACTAGATATAAAGCAAAGGGTAACCAGACTGCAACCCACAACTCCAGGGAGGCTAGCTAGTAAGCAGGCCCCTAGGAAGGATGCATGGATTGCCCAGCGAAGGAGAAATGCTTGAGATCTACATGAGCAAACTGGGTGTGAACAGGGGTAATGGAGGGCAAGGGATGGGGGATGAGAGCTTAGGGGAGCAGGAGGTTTGAGCTGGAATGGGAACAGAGTGGGAGAGCAAGGAAAGAGATACCATGATAAATGAAGAAGACACCATGGGAATAGGGAGAACTAGAATGCTATGGAGGTTCCCAGGAATTCACAAGGATGACTCTACCATAGACTACTGGCAATAGTTAAAAGGGTGCCTGAACTGGCCTACTCTGGTGATCAGATGGCTGAATACCCTAACTGTCATCATAGAACCCTCATCCAGTGACTGATGGAAGCAGATACAGAGATCCACAGTCAGGTCCCAGGCCAAGCTCCAGTAGTCCAATCAATGAGAGAGAGGAGGGATTCTATAAGCTAGGGATATTGAGACCATGATAGGAAGAAAATACAGAGACAACTAGCCAAACTAGTAGAAATGCATGAACTGTGGTCCAATAGTTGAGGAGTCCCCATGGTACTGGACTAGGCTGTCTGGATATATGAGACAGTTGTTTAGCTTGAATCCTTTAGGAGGGGCCCTTGGCAGTGTGATCAGGACCTGTCCCTAGTGCATGAGCTGGCTTTTTGGAGCCTAGTGTCTATGGTGAGACACTTTGTGCAGCCTTGATGCAGGGATGAGGGGCTTGGACCTGCCTCAACTGAATGTACCAGGCTCTGCTGACTCCCCCTGGGGTACCTTGCCTTGGAGGAGGTGGGAATGGGAGGTGGATTTGGGGGGAAGTCTGGGGGGCAGGAGGAGGGAGGACAGAGGAATCTGTGGTTCATATGTAAAATGAATAGAAAATCACTTAATAAAAAAAATCTGACATTATTATTTTTCCTCAAACTTTTTTTTTTGGAGCTGAGGACTGAACCCAGGGCCTTGTGCTTGCTAGCCAAGTGCTCTGTCACTGAGCTAAATCCTCAACCCTTTTCCTCAAACTTTTCATATCACCTCTTCTGTCCACATATCATCATAGTCATGAGATTCCATATTAATTGTGTCCCTGATCCAGTCCTCCAAGAGTGCTGATATGGCCTTTAGTGGCCTGATTACCCTTTTGCATGATGCATTCATGTCCTCAAAACCCAAAGATTCAATTATTATCTGTCTAGCTACTGAATTTTGTATCATTCTATTTACTGCTAAAGACAGCCTTTGTACGAAATCCATGAAGGATTCTTTGGGGTCCTGTATAACTTTTGTCAATGATTCAATTTTCTTCCCTGCTTGCTCAGTTCTGTCCTTTGCATTCATGGCTGCCATGTGGCATAGAATTAGGTTTGGTTATCATATAAACATTGTCTTTGTATATCAGCATAATCGCTTTCTCCAAGAAGCTGATCCTGAGAAATTTCCACACCTCCAGTCCTACATCATTGTTCTACTGTTCTAGCTTCCTCTTTAAACCACATCCTCCATTGTGATTGTGGACTGGCCTCTAGCACCACTGCAACTAATTCTTTCCAGTCCTGAAGGATAATTTTATTACAAGTTGACCACAAATTTAATATCTGCTTTACAAATGGAGAATGCATGCCATATGATACTATAGCTTCTTTAAATCTCCTCAAATCTAACAATTCCACTGGAGTCCAGTTAGCTCATACATACCCTTCAGCATTTGGCAATTCCTGTAAGGTTACTGGGTAGATTATTGTCTGCTGTCTGGTAAACTGAGGCTGTTTCTTTGTAACTATGTCATTCAATCCTGACATAGATTCACCTTTAAATTCTTCTGTCTGTCTTGGTCTGAATTTCTCTATGATTCATTTTAACAGGTTTTTCTAAAGCTTTTATCTTGGCTCTCAAATTGACCAACCTTTTTAATGCTAACATAAAAATGATCAAACAAACAACACTCATAATTGATGGGTTATGTAAATCCCATCAACATTAATTATCCTCTTGTTTAATGGTTCCACTTTCAGACCGCCTAATGTGTTATCAAACAGAGACAAAATTCCTTCCATTGTAAAAATGTTTCCCATTTTTTAATGTGTGGAAAAATTTTCTTTTAATGAATTTTACCCTTTAAGCTATCTTAAATGACTTACCAAGTCTGTCAACTGTGTAGAACAGTAGAAGTCCAAGGGAATTTAAAAGCAGCTACCTAATGTGTTGACAGTCTGAGATGGGAATCCAGAGAGACCTCACCACCCACCAGGAAAAAAAAAGCAGAGACTCCTCCGTCCCCCATGGGGTGGAGATCCAGCCTTGTGTAGCTCCCACCTGAGCTGGGGGGGCCTGTAAGGCCACAAGAACCTTTTTATTGAATTCTTGCCACAATCATTGGAGTGCCAATTGTAGACAAATTGCTAAACAGTCTTATTAATAAAAAACTTGGAGTCAGAAATTGGTCTTAAAGCCTGAGAGCGTTCAGAGGAATAGGAAAAGCCACAGCTAACCTCACCTCACCAACTCTGCACTTCCAAAGCGAGCTACTTCCTGTCTACCTACACCTATATGCCTAAATGTGGTGATGTATTGTGTCCCCCAATATACTTTGTTTCCCAATAAAATTTACCTGGGGATCAGAGGAAAAAGCCAGCCACTATATTAGCATAGCAGTCAGGCAATAATAGCACGCACATGCCTTTAATCCTATCACTTGGGAGGCAGGGATCTGTCTGGATCTCTGTGAGTTCAAGGCCACACTGGGAACAGGCTAGGCACAGTGATAAATGCCTTTAATCCCAGCACTAACCATAGAGATCTGGAGGTCTGTACAGATAGACAGGAAGTGACAGAGCTGGACGGGAAGAGGAAGTGATGTAGTTGAGCTGAGAGAGCAAATGAAAGAACAGAACAGAAAGGCATGTAGGTGTGGGCAGACAGGAAGTAGCTCACTTTGGAAGCTGTGGAGTTGGTGAGGTGAGGTTAGCTGTTGCTTTTCCTATTCATCTGATTTCTCTCAGGCTTTAACCCCAATTTCTGGCTCTGAGTTTTTCATTAATAAGACCATTTAGCAATTCATCTACAAAAGCTTTTGTTTCAAGTACTTTCATTTCCCTCACTGACCTGGAGTGAAGCCCTGAAGGGTGTAAGCTCCATCTGAGTGCACGAAGACAGACAGATGCAACCAGCTTGGGGACTGGGTCAGGTGAAAGGCCTGATTAGGGAAATACACCTGTCCTAATGTGAGCTTAGGGATAACAAAAACCTCCCTTGATAAAAAAGCAGAAGCTTGATTTCTGTATGAACACAAACCACACAGACCCTGTAAATAGATATGGGAAGTTGTGTATTCAAAAGGCATGATGGGAAATGTAATAATAGCATACCGCTGTAGAGAAAGGCTTTCTGGGAAATGTAGTTTTGCAGCTAAAGATGCGATACTGACTGGAAAAACTGTTTTTTCAGCTTGAAATGAAGCTTCCTTCCTAAGAATTACTAGAAGGCTTAGATTTACTTCCCAAAAAGCTGAGAGCAAACAAATAGCTTACCTCATAGGAGATAATTAAAATGAAAAAAAGCTTATGAGATTGAATTCTGTTTAAGATTTTAGAGAGCTGGGCGGTGGTGGCGCACGCCTTTAATCCCAGCACTCGGGAGGCAGAGCCAGGCGGATCTCTGTGAGTTCGAGGCCAGCCTGGGCTACCAAGTGAGTTCCAGGAAAGGTGCAAAGCTACACAGAGAAACCCTGTCTCGAAAAACAAAAAAAAAAAAAAAAAGATTCCAGAGAAACATTGATATCATTAAATAGCGCTCATGGTAAACTTAAAAAACAGCTTTAAAAAATTGAGAAGGAGGAAAATTGTCTGAGAGTTTGTTGAATGTCAGCTTCAATGAAAAACTGAAAGGATATGAAGCTTGGAGCTGTGCCACTTTTGGCTGTACAGTCTCCTTTGAGAAAATGCCTTATATTGCCTAATAGCTGCACAGAGTGTTTTTTATGGTAGCTGGATAACAAAGAGCTACCTACAAGGGCAGTGAAATCACTTAGAAATACATATGCCCCTTAGAAGTTTTTTCTTCTCATTCTCTTTTTGGGTTTGATAACTAACAGTTTACTTTTATTTCTATTTTCTAAATGAAGTTCAAAGAAAATTACTTTCTATCTTGTTGGAAGATAATGTTAAATCTCTTCTAGGTGCTAAGAAATCTTTTAGGTGTTTGCTAAGTTAGATATTTGCTAATGGTAGCCCTATAGAGAGTTTGCTAAGAGATTCTTCCTTGTGTACGTTAGTTCTGTTAAGAATAAGAAGTATCTTTGCTAAGGTAGTACTACAGAATTTAAGAAAATAAGCTTGTAAGAAGTATAAATAAGTATATGTTGAATATGAGTTTGTGAAAAATGTAAATGTTGAGTGTGAGTATAAATACTTAATGTAAATACATGTAGTAAATGGCCATGCTAGTTGTATACATACATGAAATAGAATAAGCTTTAGGCATAAAGATATTGTGTAGGCTCAAATAAGACTTAGGTAAGGATTATAAAGTAGTTCTATAGAATTTAAATTTAAATAAGAAAGTAATTTAGAGTAGGTTTTTTCCAACCTGGGATGCAGAAAACAGAATCCAAAGCAGACTGGAAGCTGGCAGTTACAAAAGCCACCAATAACAACAAAAAGCTGCTTCAGAGACTGTCAGCTTCAAAAAACAGCAGCAGAACATGTGCAACCGAGACCAGTGAGGCATCAGCACAGCACAGGTGGCAGACCCCTGAGACAGTGAAAACAGTTCTGCAACCTTTGAG
Organism: Peromyscus melanophrys; assembly: GCA_902168415.1. NCBI lineage: Eukaryota > Metazoa > Chordata > Mammalia > Rodentia > Cricetidae > Peromyscus > Peromyscus melanophrys. Next base: position 48,854 of record CABHPR010119096.1, read on the forward strand.
ATGCTAGACCACAAGAAAGGTGAACGGCAGGCAGCGGCTTGGAGAGCCAAGCAGCTTACCTCACCTCAGGAAAGGTGAACAGTGAGCAGCAATGAGCAATGGAGACTGCAGAGACCAGACTGCTTCTGGAGCCTGAGAACAGAGCAGTGTTAGCACTGGGTGAACAGCTGAGACACTCAGAACTGCTGAGTGCTCCAGGCTGAACAGCCAGACTCGGACTCTGCAAGAACTGCTGAAATTCAGAGGAGCTCCCAGCAGCAAGGTGTGGCTGGATCCATGGGGTTGCTATAGGGCTACATTCGGCAGTGCCATAGGACAGCATATGGAGGATTCCAGAACCCAGGGTGCTGAGCACTATACTGTCAGCAAAGCAGTTAATGGGACCCTCCCCAAGCCAAGGTTGCTGTGGGAAAGCCACAGCTCAGCTCATAGCAGCTAGAGTATGACATGAGGCATTTGAAAGCTCTCTAGCCTCAGGACACAGGGGTCTGGGAATGGCCTGGTTATGGAAGGCTAAGGACTGCAAAGCACAGTGGTAGCTGAAAGCAAAAGTTTCAGAGAAGCTTGCTTGATCTGAGAAAAAGTTTTGGTTATAGGACTCCTTATATTTGGAGCTGTTTGCTATAACAAGACTTAAGGGCAGCTGATGAGCTAGACCCTGGTTTTGAGCGGTCTGAGGAACTTTTAGGCCTTGTACTAGAATTTATTCTTTTGAACTTTTAGGACTTAAATGAAATGGACAGTAGTGATTTCATTGTAATGGGACTTGTGAATATAGACTCTATTGACAGTGATGATTCATGAACTGGTTTTGTGTTAAAAAAATGGAATTGTTTAAATGAAGAAGTTTGGGTTTAAAAATTTATAAAGAAAAGGGGTAATTAATATTCTCCAGTCTATTTAATTTAAAAAATACTTTCCCATTATTTGAGTGGATTGTTATGTTTGTATAGTTATATTAAGAGATTGCTTTAAAGTGTAAAGAGTTCTATTAAGAAATTGCTTTTGGAAAGTTTTTAAAGTGTTAATGGTTATATTGGATGTAAGTTTGAGAGAATTATAACTATGTATAGCAATATTTATGTTAGAATTATGTTAACCTGTTAATGTTAATTATGAAGCTAAGGGAGTCTTTAAATTTGATGTGGTTGCATCAAGAGTTTTTTTGAGTTAAAGGGCTTGATGCAGCTAAGACTTCTGTAGTCACCTTAGACCCATTCCAAAAAAGAAATGCCACCTTTATCATCCTCTACTCCTATACTGGGAGGTGTGAAAGCTATGGAGATTGCTGTGAGCTCTTAATGGGGAGTTTAAAAAAAATATTAAGGGGGGAACCTGTTGGACCTAATGGCTTTACCCAGGTGGCTTTTCCAAGCAGGTTTGCATAAAGAGGATGATTGGACCACAGGCTTGAGTACCAGGTGTCTGAGATGGTGTGCACTTGACTGTGCTGGGGGGAGGTCTTTTGCTCTACCCCTTGGCATTCCTTTAAAAACCCTTTGGAAGAGATAGTCAGGGCCCAATGGATTAGGATCCAAGTCCTCCTGAGTCTATCCTGTATTTTCTTTCTGTTTCTCTCCCATCTATACTTTTATCTAATATTTCCTGCTGCTCCTACTCAAGAGTACCCTGAGGAAAAGTGGGGGTACTCAAAGACCCACAGACATGCAGCCACTTAATATTTGTAAGCATTACAGCTCAGATGGAAAGATACCCTGGCAGCCAGAAGCCAAGGAATACCACAAAGTTACACCACACAGCAAACCTCATATAAGAGATTTATTGAGAGG
>CABHPR010119097.1:0-29692 GCA_902168415.1 Peromyscus melanophrys
AATATGGGCATTGAAGAAACTGCATATGGAGTTAACTTTCATTGTGGCAAAAGTTGGCCACTGGACAACAAAGTATCCTCGAATCAAATGCTGACAACAGGACAGAATGGACAGACAGAAATGAAACAAAGAACTACCGATTCTTGCCAAAACAAGTATGGTTATGGCTTTATCAAAAGGCATCGTCTGAGGCCAGGACAATATGGCACCATCCCTGAAGTGGCCTTCGCAATCTGGAAAAGGTACAGTGCCTTTTTCTTTGAAGGCAGCTGAACAGGCAGTGGGCCGATGGCTTCTGATGTGCAATGGACCAGCAGCTGAAACAGTTATTCTTGAAGAGTAAGCTCACACCTTTCAATAGCAGACTGGCATTTAATAGAGGGATGTGGAAAAGTACGGGATGCTGAGATGAAGCCACACATACATGGTCAAGAAAAATGGATAGCTGAATTAAAAAAAAAAAAACCATCAACAATTTCCAGAATTTAAAATCCTGAATCAGGACATGACACTAGTGGAATTCAGGTGTTTCTGGTACATGGACTGCTCTCACCCAAGGTGAGGTTGAACTGTTGACCTTGTGTACATCTTACTTCACAAATGAGTCTGTCAGATACACTAAGCCTATAGGTTGAAGATGATGCCCCAACACTGCGGAGAAACCTCAGGTGACTGTCCAGGCGGCTGGCTGTTTCTGTCAACTCACAATTTTTTTGGAAGTTTTTATTTTTGTTAGGTAATGTTATTTCCTTCTTGGGTCTCTGAAGGAGTTGAAGATTAATTAGTTATAGTTGAAGATTAATTGGGATAGAAAGTGAATTAGATACACTAGGATAGATAATAGATAATAGAATTTATTTTCTCTGAATTTGTTAAATAAAAATAAACTAGATATTGTTTAGGTAGTTATTACTTGTATATATTGTATATAGTTATGTACTTCTGTGTATAGTTTTTCTTATGTTGGTTATAAGCGTTTTTCTTTTTTTTAAAATAGAAAGGGGGAAATATGGTGATATTTTCTTTTTATTTAAATGTTGTATGTTAATAAATAAAGTTGCCTAGGGGTCAGAGCTATTAGCAAGCCATAGCCAGAGTCTGGCAAACAAGTAGTGATGAGGCAGTTAGGCAGTTGGGTTTACAACCAATGAGAAGGCAGAACAGAATTCTATTTAAGGACAACCCCCCTTTTGAGCAGAGAGACGTTGCTTCAGGGAGAGACTAGCGAACGGAAAGCGGTTAAGGCTCTTAGTTCTGACCTCTTTGGCTTTTCTCTTTACTTTGGCTTTGTGTGTTTCTTTTTCCCTATAAATACAGCTACAGTGTTTCTTTTTTCTTATAAAATACAACAACAGCTCTGTGTTTCTTATTTAACAAGATGGTTACATCTTCATATATGAAGTAAATTTTTTCTATTTCCACATCATTAAATAAAAGCAAAATTGTATAAAAATTGTTAGACTTTTACTTCTGTGAGTTTTGATCTAGCTGTGGTGACTCTTTTATTTATGTTTATATACTAGGCTAGGAAGTTTCACAAATGTTATTGTTAGCTGTAATTGAACATAATTACTGCTTGTCAAGAGGGAAACCAACCCTAGTTATGGAAATCAAGGCAACAACCAAGATCTAGTGAAGTCTTGGATCTCAGTGGAGAAGCTACAACTGCCATTTTACTAAAATAGCATAGTCCCTAAACATTCTAAATATTTGTTCTCATATATATATATATATATATATATATATATATATATATATATATGTAATTAAGTCTATTCTTCAGATCTCTTTAAGGGTATGTCGTATTGAAACAGATGCATACAATTATAAAGGCCACAAGAAATCAAATTGAATAATTGTGAATCCCAGTTCCAATTGATATATTTACAGTAAATACTCCTCTAAGGTTCAGGTTTTATTGATGAAGATGTGACAGAAAGAATATAATTGCCTGAGGACCTGCATGTTTGCTGTGGGATTATGTCTCTTAGGAATGTTATACATTATCCATAGATACACATAATGTCTGATCAACATGACTTCATAAATATGAGTTGAACTAGGAACAGAGCAATAGGCATACATATGTGAATGGCAAACCTCATTAGACCTCAACGATACAAGGATTACAGGGAACAAAGTAAAGATGACAGAGGAAGAAAAAGTCTTCCATGAGGCAGAGCTCACTAAATGATTTGTTATACAACATCGTATTCATATGCAATTTAGGACTGTATATTTATATGTATTCATATCCATGAATTATACACTACATAATTTATATGTTATAATTGAAATTATATGTATAGGTTATATATTATATAAGGTATAGATTATGTATTGGAATTTCACATACATTTATATTCCTAATATGTACTCACAGATATTTGAATGTATATATGTAATAAGAATTTAAAAAAAGATTCCATGAGTTTGTAAAAGAGAAAGAATTTTTATTCAGGATCATTTAGTTAGAGAGAAGTGAAGGGAAAAATGATGTAATTCCACTATTATATGAAAAATAACAATGCAGTTCTTAATTGACATTTAAAGATGATTTATATCTTCTATAGTTTTAATGATGTTCTTTAGCTTTCCCTACTAAGTAATTAAATATGTTGTGAAATTAATTATCCTTCAATTCACATTCAAACTCTTTTTTAAAGAGTTGTCCTCTACAGCTGTGGATCCCACATGGAACCAGAGTAGACCTTCTGGATATGGGAGATGATTGTGCAGCTGGGTCTGTTTGAGGGAACCCTGGCATTGTGATCAGGATCTATCCCTGGTGCAGGAACTGGCTTTCTGGATCCCATTACCTGTGGTAGGACACCCTGCTCACCTTGATGCTGCCAGGAATGGCTTGGTCCTGCCTTAACCAAATGTTCCAGACTTAGCTGTCCTCCCATGGGAGAACTTACAATGTTGGAGGAGAGGATGAACTTACCCTGTTGGAGGTGGGTTGGGAAGCTGGGAAGGCAGGGGTGGAGCAAGAGGAGGGAAGGGGGGGTCTGTGGTTGGTATGTAAAATGAATAAAAAAAGAGAGTACCCCAAATATGTTAGCCAAGGGAATGGATGTTAAGGCTAGCCCCCTCCAAAAATAAAGATGCTTGAGCGAAGATGAATCTGGACAATAAAATCAATAGAGAGTAAAAAAAAGTTGTCCTCTAATAAAAACAATGGAATAAATTAATTTTTACTTGAATGACAATGAATGCATGGAGATAATTCTTCTTACTCTCAGCTTTAATCTAATAGTAAAAAAATGAGACTAAAATTTCTCACAGTATAGACATTTTTTGTTTTAGAAACATGTTGAAAATAATAATTTATTCATTTTATCTATGGGACAGGTGAGCCTAACATTCTACTAACATCCTGTACTGACTAACAGATTGAGTTAAAAACAAGGTGCATTTTTCTGATGCTTCCAAGATACACACTTCACAATCAAGGTCAGTCATTGCATACTTTAAAAAGATTATAAAATATTACAAGGAAATGAATCTAAGATGAAAACAGGCATTGCTATTTTTATATTATATGATAAAATAAATTTCAAGCCCAAACTAAACAGAATAGGTTGAGAAGGATATTACATAATAATCAAAGGGAAAATATAGTGAAAACCTCGAACAATTTTAAGCATTGCACCAAATTCCAGGCACAAAAGTTTGTAAAAGGAACATTACTGCTGCTAAAATCACATATTGATACGAACACAGTGATACTAGGTGACTTCAATACCTTAATCACACAAATAGGCTGGTCTTCTGACCTAATCTCAACAAAGAAACACTGGAGTTAGATAACACCATGAATCAATTAAACATGATAGATATCTATAGAACATAACAACCAAACACTAAAGAATATTCCGTTTTCCAAGAATTCACAAAGCTTCCTCCAAAACTGACCACAAACAAGGAATAAACAAGTCTCCACAGTTATAAGAAAATTGAAATAATACCATAGACTATATCCTACCACTGTGAGTTAAAGTTGGATATCAATAATACCAACAGGAAATATACAAACTCATGGAAGCTGAACAACTCACTACTGAATGAACAATGGATCAACACAGAAACCAAGAATGAAAATGAAAACACACCATATCCAAACAGTGGGACACAATGTAGGCAGTTCTAAGAGTCAAGTTCAAAGCACTGAATGCCTACATAAAAATACTGGAGTGATTTCTTATTAATAATTATGATAAACACTTGAAATCTCTAGAAAAACAATACTTGAAAATAGTAGATAGAAAGAAATAAGAGGACTGAAAATCAGAGCTGTGAAAATAAAGGATGAAATCAATGAGATAGAAACAAACAGCAACAGCAGAAACCAAATGAAGAATAAAAGAAATGAAAGGTTGTTTCCTCAAAGGAACCAATAAGATGACAAGGCCTTAGACACATTAGTCAACAAAATGAGAGAGAATATCTAAATTAATGAAGCTAGATATGAAAGAGATGACTTTACCACAGATCCTAAGGAAATTGGCAGAAACATAAGGACATATTGTGGGAGCCACACTGACTCCAGCTTGTGGTTTGATTCCATCTTGACTTAAGGTCAGATAGTTCAAGCTTGTCTTTGCTCCTCAAGGCTGAATAACAGGATGTTTGGACAACAGCGTGGTTATTAGATGTTTTGATAATAACGAGATGTTTATGCTTGTTTGTTCCTTGAACCATAGTGAAGAGGTCTTTTGCCCCCCTTGCTTTGTGTATAATAAATGCTTTGCTAAATAAATTTGGGACTACTGCTGTATTCATTGAGAGCCCTCCCAATTCTCTCTTGTGTCTTTTTTCTTTTTTTTTTAAATCTTAACTCCCCATTTCAGGTACTGTTGGACCAGTCAATTGGTCCTGACATGTGGTGCCCAAATAGGGGATCTGAAAATGGGGGGCTTCATGAAGGACATTCAGGTGAATGGAACACTCAGAGATTATTAAAGTGGAAGTGCAATGAGTAACTTGGGAGTGAAATTGTAAATATGGGGCAGGGTAATAGTAGACAACTGTTTATACATTAGCTTAAACATATTTTAAAAGTCAGAGGAGCTAAAGTAGGGCAACAACAAGTACAGAAATTTTTAGTTTGTAGAGCAAGTGTGCCCTTGGAGGGAATGTTCAAAGATTTTGCTGTGGGATATCGTTCTGTATGTGTGAATGTGTGTTTCTCTGATTGCTTGATAAATAAAATGCTGATTGACCAGTAGCCAGACAGGAAGTATAGGCAGGGTGCTCAGATGAGGAGTATTCTGGTAAGAGGAAGGCTGTCAGGAGTCATCAGCCAGACACAGAGGAAGCAAGATGACAAGGCAGAACTGAGAAAAGGTACTAAGCCACTTGGCTAAACATAAATAAGAATTATGGGTCAATTTAAGTGTAAGAGCTAGTCAGTAATAAGCCTGAGCAAACAGCCAAGCAGTTATAATTAATATAAGCCTCTGTGTGTTCACTTGTCCCAGTGGCTGCAGAACAGGAGGAACACAGGAAAACTTCCAACTACAGAATTTCAAATGTTACCAGTGATTGATTGTAGATGTAACAGTCTTATTATTAAATAAGAAACATAGAGCCAAATGCAGAGTTAAATGCCCAAGACTTCAGAGCAGTAGTAAGAGCTGAGACTTAAAACTGCCTTCTTTTCCTTCCTGCCGCTGCTGTCCTTCCCCTCAGCAAGAGACCTACTTCCTGTGTATCAGTCTTTTTATTGACTTTCTGTTCTGCTTTCTCATTGATTGTAAACCCAACCACAAGACCTCCTCATCACTGCCTGTCTATACGGACCTCCACGTCTTCTATGGTTGGTATTGAGATTAAAGGCATGTGTCTCCATGCTGGCTGTATACTTGAATGCACAGAGATCTGTGTGTCATGTGATCTGGATTAAAGGTGTGCACCACCACCACTACCCAGCTTCTGCTATGGCTTGCTATTAGCTCTGACCCCCAGGCAACTTTATCAAAATACAAATAAAATCACATTTCAGCACAAATAAAATATCACCGTAATCGATAGAATCTTTGCCATCCAGGGATTAAAAATAGATGGCCAAAATTTACCTGTCAGGAGGAGATTACCTGTTGTGGATTCAAGAGAGGGAAGGATTGGGGTAATGAGTGTAAATCAAAGAAGGATGCCCAGGGGAATCCACTGCATTCTAAAGATGGTATTTTGCTTGCCCATAAAAATGAAAGAGTTTTGCTTGTAACATATCTACAGTTTCAGCAGGGTCTTGTCCATGAAGGGTTATTAAGTGTCCCTGAGAAAGTGCAAAGACAACTGCCTTTTCAGTACTTGGGACATATATTGTATCCTAAGGTAATTAATCCACAGAAATTAGAAATTAGGAAAGATAGCTTGCAAACTTTGAAAGATTTTTAAAAATTATTATGGGATATTCAAATGCTATAGCCCTATTTGAAGTTGTCTATGGGAGATCTTGAGCCCCTCCATGAGATTCTTAAGGGGAATAGTGATCCTAATTCCCCTAGATATCTTATGGATGCTGCTAGACAAGTACTGGCTCAGATGGAGCATGCCATTCAATACCAGCAAGTATGCTATGTTGACTATGGGAAACTATAGGAAACTTATGTGCTTCCTACACAACATACTTCAATATCTGTGTTATGGCAAAATAGGCCATTATGTGGTTGCGTCTAGCTGTTTCCCCAGTCCAAGTGTTGTACTCTTGTTATGAAGCAGTAGCTTGTTTAGTACAGAAAAGCTGGATAGATTCAAGGTGATATTTTGGAAGAGAAAAATCTCCAATGAAAGAGCTGCTTATGTTATTAATGGCAAAGTTTATGTAATATAAACAGCTCCAACTTCATCTCAGATAGTAGAATTGTGAGCTGTAGCTATGGTTTTCCAGCTTTTTGTAAATAGCTCATTTAATTTGTATACTCATAGTCATTACTTCTAGAGCCCTTCAAGTTATAGAGACTGTTCCTGCTTTGGTACTATTAATGGTCAGGTTAGGATGCTGTTTCAGCAAATACAAGATGTTATTAGTCAAAGAAACTTGCCACGCTTTGTGGGTCATATTAGGGCTCATTCCAATATTCTTGGTCCACCAGCTGATTGTAATATATCAGCTGATAAATTAACACAGATGATTGCCTTGTCTGTGGTAGAATTGGATCAATAGTCACATACCCTTCATCATCAGAATAGCAAAAGTTTAAGAAAACTGTTTGTCCCTACCAGGGAAGATGCTTCTCAGATTCTTAAGCAATGTGACGTGTGCCCACAGTATTTTCCTGTACCTACTATATGGATAAATCATCAAGGCCTCCTTCCCAATCATTTATGGCAAATGGATGTTACTATTTTTACAGAATTTGTCAAATTAAAAGATGTCCATGTGGCAGTCAATACCTATTCAAGGCATTTGATGACCATCGGACAAATTGGGGAAGCCACCAAGCATGTGATAACTCATAGCTTAAAATGTTTTTCATATATGCAGATTCCTAAAATTATAAAAATGGATAATGGTTTGGAATATACTAATAAAACATTTCAACAATTGTGTTACCAATGGAAAATTGAGCATAAACAGGCATTCCTTATAATCCTCAAGAACAAGGAATTATTCAATAAGCCCATGACAGGCTTACGATACAACTTCAAAAAATGAAAACTGGGGAGTTATAGTCTCAGTCACCACATAATACACTGAATCATGCCCTCTTTAAGTTTTTTCGATGTGGATTCCCTTGAGCCATCTGCCATGCATAGATTTTGGAATGATGGAACTCAAGCAACTTTTGCTCAGGTGAAATGGAAGGATCCTTGCACTGGGTTATGGAAGTGCCCTGAACCTGTTTAGATATGGAGCCGAGGACATGTTTATGGTTTTTCACAGGAAGAAAATGAAGCTCATTGGCTGCCTGAGCATTTGCTGTGGTGTTTGGAACAGAGGAATGCTGGCACAGATGAAGTTGACTGATGATGCTCCCTCAGAGGAATTGGAGTGAGATTTACTAAAACTATGTTCCTGTTCCACCAATATTACATTCTGTATTCTGAAAAAGAAAGGAGATTACTGTAGATGAATTTATACACAGTCTTATTAAAGAAAAAACTCAGAGCCACATATATGGGTGAAAACCTGAGAGGTCAGGGAGATAGAAAAAGCCACAGCTAAACTTATCTTAAACTGTGCAGCTTCCAAAAGATGAGACTTCCTATCTACCCATGCCTATATGCCTTGCTCTTCTGCAATCTGATTTGCTCTCTCTGTCCAGCTACACATCTTCCTCTTCCTGCCCAGCTCTGTCACTTCCTGTCTGTATGTACAGACTTCCAAACCTCCATGCTTAACTAGTGTTTGAATTGAAGGCATGTGCCACCATGCCTGGCTCTCTTCTCAGTATGGCCTTGAGCTCATATAGATTCAGACAGATCCCTGCCTCCCAAGTGACAGGATTAAAGGTGTGTGTTACTATTGTCTGATTTCTATATAGTGGCTGCCTTTTTGCTCTGATCTCCAGGCAAATTTTATTTTACTGGAGACACATTATATTTGGGGACAAATACAACACCACAGATTATGGTGGTGGTTATGATTCTCTGCTTCTTGACAAACTTGCTGCATGAATTTCCCAGACTTCTGTGAGTTTTAATTATTCTGTATATGGCTGAAGAACACATATCTGAATTTTCAAAAATGAACCTGTGACTGGATGCTTGTCCATTTATCTACATTATATCTTGGAAAACAGAGGTCACTTTTTTGAGTATAGTATGCATCTGCTATTGTCCAGAGGAAATAGAAGGTCTGGACAACAGGTGCCTCAAGACTTCCCCTTCATTGGAGCAATTGCGTACTTTTATAGAGGCAATGGGTGGCTAAAGACCCTCTTCAGTAAAATACAACTGAAATTCAGAGATATGTGCTCAACTGGTCAGGAAACCAAATTGGAGGTACTGAAGAGACCCTCCAAACTGATGAGGAAGGGTGGGATAATGGTGTTGCTGCTGATAGTTGGTACTTAGGGACAAGCACAGTTCAAATGTATCTTTACAAATTGGTGACAGAAATGCATTGAATTTTAGGAGAGGGTAAAAATGTACGTTCATAATTATGGAGTTATTCCTACCACACCCACCACAAGAACATTTTCTTTTTTTTTTTTTTTTTTTTTTTTTTTGGTTTTTTCGAGACAGGGTTTCTCCGAGTAGCTTTGCGCCTTTCCTGGAACTCACTTGGTAGCCCAGGCTGGCCTCGAACTCACAGAGATCCACCTGCCTCTGCCTCCCGAGTGCTGGGATTAAAGGCGTGCGCCACCACTGCCCGGCTTCTTGTTTCTTGAATGTGTAAATGTTAGCTTGTGTTAATGCACACTCTTTTTAAGGTAAGTTATGAGAATTGTAATTTAATCAATACTGTGTTCATTGTTAATGGTCATACTAGAATTATGATGCTAACTTGATAATGTTTGTAATCTCTTCTGTTCACAATGAAAGTGCTACTGCATGGGAAAAGGTTAGAGATCATCTGAGAGGAATTTGGCATGGTGCTTATGTGTCCTTAGATTTGATGAGGTTAAAAAGGCAAAGTTGTATTTTGATGCAGCTAAAACTGCTGAAGACATTCTGAACCAATATAAATGGCTATTCCATCTTGGTCATCCCTTACTCCCTTATTAGGAGGCATGGCAGACATAGGAGCATGTGTATTGCTAGGCATAATTTGCTAGGCATAATTTGCTTGCCTATTATTATCAAGTTACTTGTGAGCTTTCAGTGGAAAGTTGGTTCAGAACTACATGGAATCAAGCTATGCACCCTCGCTTGAAATTTTGCAGAGCCTTGCAGTCAAAAAGAGTTAAGCCCTTTTCACCACTTTTCAACCCAAGACAGGGAATAGATCATGGAATTATTTTGCCAAGAATTGGTAAGACTGGTTGGTTGAAAAAGGCAACCTAAGACAGGCAAAGTCATCTGAGGAGCTGGGGGACCTCTAGAAAATAAAAAAAAATGGGGGAATTGTGAGAGTCTACAGTGACTCAAGCTTGTGGTTTGATTCCACCTTGTCTTAAGACCAGAGAGTTCCAGTTTGGTTTTCCTCCTCAAGGCTGAATAGCAGGATGCTTGGCCAAATGCATGGTTATTAGATGTCTTGTTCCTGAAGTCCAAATAAGAGGACCAAAGTGTGGTTAGTAGATGTTTTGAGAACTAAGGAGGTGTTGACACTGGTTTGTTCCTTGAACCATGGTAAAAGGATCTTTTGCCCCTATTGCTTTGGGTATAAAATGGTTATGAGAAATACATTAGGGGCTGCTGCAGTATTCACTGAGAGCCCTTCTTATTCTATCTTCTGTCTCTTTTCTTTTTCTTTCTTAATCCTCACTCCCCTATTCTGGTACTGTTGGACAGGTCAGCTGGTCCTGACATTTGGCTCCACATAGCTGCACACTTACTGTCCTCACACGAGAGATGATAATTGCTGGACTGAGGTGGAGGAAGGAATTGGAATCACACGGCCATATCTCAGGCATTGGCTGCTTCCATATAGCACAAGTCCTGGGCAGAAAGACAATGGAAGTGAGATCAGTAACTCAGAAGAAAAAAAAAAAAACCTAGTGTATTTGCCTCATACTGCCATGTATGAGTAGAGATTGTAAGGGAAATTCTGTGTCAAGAGTGTGGGTAAGTGACTCTCAAAAGAGGAGTGGAGATAGAATGTGTGTATGTCAAAACTATCAAGGAAGGAGAGATACCCCTGAGGAATACGGTCCGTCAGAAAAGAGACATGGAGTTCTAGATACTTTACATTGCTGATTCTGCAAATATCTAATACATTCTATAGTGACAAACTCATGGGGTAAAGAAAACAGTGGTTTAAGGTGGTCTCCCAATCTCCTTAAAGGATTTAATCTTTCAGTTATGAAGAGTATGAATGAGAAGGACAAAGGAGGATGAATATGTTCATAATCTATATTGTTTAATGATAAAGTATATATTTTGTTGCCCTTCGCCCTTATTTGCAGAATGGTGATAGATATATGACTGAATGTGAATGTAGTGATTAGAATAAAAAAATCACATATCCCAAACTTCCCATTATATCCTTTCTATATGCAGTATTTTCTAATTAAATGTTTTCAGTTATACAAAAGAAAAGTGTAACAAAACAAATTCACATGGACACACAATATTATGTTAATAATCTTCTATTTAACTAGCATTATAAGAATTATGAAATATATTCTTATTGCCACTGGTAGTGTGAATGATGGCTTTCTACTTGGAATAAGAACCAGCGCTAATTTCTAAGATTAATGGAATTATTTCCCATATGACTCTCCATGTGTTAATGGAAAGATGTTTTTACATCAATTTAAGTAAAACAAAACAAATGGAGATAATGTTTGAATCTCTTCAACAAATGTGCATGGTATAGGGTCCCTTAGGTCATTTTCTCTGTAAATGTATGTAAGGAATGTTAAGGAAATACTGTCTATCTGATGTCAGCTGTTAGAGGTATGTCCTTCAGTCAGTTTTCAAAATATTGAAATCACATGGAAATTAAAGCATTGTGGTGTAAAAATTCGAAAGTGATGAGTCTGGATATATAGAAAAGGGTAGTGGAAGACTTTTTTGACATCCTGAAATTAATCTGTAAACTGGAAATGATCCTTAGCAATAGTCTAATAAATCCACATTTGAACTATTCCCAGTTTTAGACAACTATTTTTCTTTTTTATTTCACACAATATTGTTGCATGTTCATCTTGTATATTAGAATTTTCTCCACTCTTACATTAATAGCCAATATTTTTATATTCTGCTGGTATTAATCAGGATTTAGGTGTGTGATATGACACTGATGATAGATTATTTCTATAGTACACAATATTTAAATGTATTTGTGTTTATTGTCCAAAATAAATAACATGGTTTTTAACAGTTCTGTGACATATTACACTAATGTTCCTCACATGGATCCAGGAAAGGCTCTATGAAACCATACAGTTATAGAGGCATTAACTCAAGTTGGGCAAGATTCACTATGGGGCAAGTTACTTTCACATAATAGTCTCTGGAAATATTCACTCATAATTTATATTGACATGAATATAGCCCTTTACATTTATGTGAACACATGATGCAAAAAAGAGGTAAAAGCAGCAGAACTGTAGGGTGAGCAGCTATGTGTAAGCTTTTTTTCTTGTTTTTGCCCTCTCTTTTCCTATTCCATTTCGCATTGTTGGAGATAAACATTTAAGATACTACATGTTCCAAATAACTTGCTTTTACACAGTCACAGAAAATGACATTTTGTCAGCACATGGTGTCACATAGCTTCACAGAACACAAGACCACAATTTCCAATGCAGGATGGTCCTTAATTGTAGAGGACCAATGTCAGCCTGCAACAGTAAAGGAAATCAAAAAAAGAATTTTACAAAGGAGAATCTGTGGGAATGTAAGTATCTGATTTCCAGGTCAACAAGATGAACATTTACAAACCTCTACTTTGTATTAAGAGTATGTTTAAGATGAGGAATATGTTATCAACTGAAAGGTGAAATGAATAATTAAATACAAAGAAAAAGTGCCTGAAAAGCAAAGTGACAAACTGAAGAGATAAAAAGTTTATTTTAAAAAAAGGAAAAATATGCGTAATTGAGATAGTTTTATGTCTTGATCTGCTTAAGAGGCCCCTGGCACTGGGATCAGGATCCATCCCTGGTGCATGAGCTGGCTTTTTGGAGCCCACTACCTATGGCGAGACACCTTGCCTAGCCTTGCTGTAGGGGAAGGTGTCTCAACTGAATGTACCTGGCTTTGCTGACTTGCCATGGGAGGCCTTGCCTTGTCAAAGGAGGGAATTGGAGGCTGGGAGGAGGGAAGAGAGGGGGATCTGTGGTTGCTATGTAAACTGAATAAAACATTTCTTAATAAAAACAAACAAAAAAGGAAAAAAAGAAAAAATCTGCAAGGAAAAAATATTAAGAAACAGGAAGATAACATAAAACACAACAAAACCAAAACCAAACCATCACCACTTATGTTATTTTCAAAAAACCCAAATAGCTTGCACTAGGAGTTAAAAGAATTCTTAGTGGTAACTACGAAACATTGAACACAAAAATTGCAGACAAAACTAGTACATGCAAAGACTGCCCTTTTTCATTATGCATCAGTATCATACAGTTCTCATGGCTGCATCACAGTGAGTTGAATCCAATCTCTATAGAAATTCCTGTGTCAGTCTTCTCAGAAATACAGAAAATTAGTCCAAAAACTCACAAGGCAGTTCCCCAAACATTCAAATCAATCTTGAGCAGAAAAGTCAGTAGCAAAGTTACCATATTACTTAAAATCATCCATACCATGTTTAGACACATAGGAAAATTAGTTAATAAAAAATAATCCTTGAGGGTGCGATAAGAACAGATAAATAAATTAAGTGGCATAGTAGAAGTTCACAAAGCAAAGGCCCAATTGAGTGCACCTATGGGATTCTTATAAGGAATCTAACCAATGCTTCTTTACAAAAGAGAATCTTTAAAAGAGAAGATGCTATAAAAGTCAGTGTTCACCTGCACTGTTCTTAACTAGTTCCTTACCAATTACCTTGTGAACAACTCAATTTAGGATGATGAAACACCTTAACATAAAACAATAAATTAAAATTACTATAGAAACAGATTCATTTCAGTATTAAAGTGAAGACAATGACTTCCTGAGTAGCATGTAAATACCTGAGAAAGTAGAGACAGAAAGAGAAAACTCTTATGCTTCACAGAAAGAGAAAACTCTTATGCTTCACAAAGAAAACAGTCAGTAGCATGAAGAGGAACCAAAGCACAAAAGAAAACTGTTCCACTAACCATACCCCAGTGTTGGGGAATATTATTTTAAGTTGTGTTACTTTTGTTTATGTTGTCTTTGACAGTGAAGCTGGGATTCTTTGCCTGTCTAAAACACCCAATGGCCTAATATAGAACTGAATGGTCAATATCAAGGAAGGAGAAAGGATAGGTGGGGCTTGCAGACAGTAAGAATGTATAGAGGGAGAAATCTGGGAGGAAAGAAAGGGCAAGAAAAGGAAGAGGATTCCAGGTCCCAGCCACACAGCTAAACAGCAAGCCATGGTGTAAGAAACAAAGAAAGGTATATAGGAATAGAAATGGAAAATCCTAGAGGCAAAAGATAGACAGGATAATTTAAAGTTAAATAAAGCTGGCAAGAAATAAGCCAAGATAAGGCCAGGCATTTATAAGTTGAATTAGCCTCTGTGTGTGATTTATTTGGAAGCTGGGTTGTGCCCCCCCCAAAAGAAGAAAACCAACCAACAACACCTCAGTGTATTAAAACCAAGAATATGTAGTGAGCTAGGTAAAGTTAATTTCAAAAGAAAACAGGGGAATTGAAAGACCCAATGAATTATATAAGAAAACACAGTGCACAACAGGCAGATTTGACAGTGTAGGAGTGTGAAGGATGGAGGGAAAGGCCATGGAATACCACAGTCAAACACCAATAGTGGAAAGTTAGATGAATAAAGCACACAAGATCACACAAACCTAAGTAAAAAGTTATCAGAGAGACTGTGTTTAATGATGGGATAGGAATTTCCCAAATGTAAAGGAAGAAATGGACATTCACACTGAAGTAGCATTTAGAGTTCAAACAATTATGAGCAGAGAAGTAACCCTTTCCCTCATATTGTAGTCAGATGTTGGGAAATACATAACTAATATAACAAATAACAAGATATAAAGGAAAATGTTATCCTCTGAGTGTTTAAACACAACAGAGGGATATCAGGCCTCTCATTAGCATCTACTTATCAGCATGGCTTGGGAAAATATAGTTTAAAACTTAAGGAGGCCACTGCTTTAACTCAAGCACTGGGAAGGCAGAGACAGGTGGATCTCTATAAGCTGAAGGACAGCTTGTTCAATGAAGCAAAGTTGAGGGTTGCTGGGGCTACATAGAGAGATCTTATCTCAAGATAAATAAGTTAATAAATAAAAAAAGATAAGGGGAAAACTTTGAACCCAGATTACTGCACTAAGAGAAGCCATTTGTAAAACTGAATGAAAAGTAAGAATAAGGATTATAAAATTTGCCATGAAAACAGGTTTCTTAGCAGATCCCAATAAAATCTAGTGAATAATTAGGAAACAGCTTAAAATTTCTATTGTAAAAAAGGTGGAAAATACAGAAGTACACAAATTCCTAGAAATATATGATATGACACAATTACTCCAAAAGGTATAAGCAATTATAGAAGACTGGAGAAGCATCATGAAAATGGTCTTAGAGGAAAAGCCCAAGAATGGATGTGTCCTCTGCTGACTTCTGCCAACCCTTTCAAGAGCTAACACTAATGTTTGAAAGTGTCCAAAAAAAAAAAAAAAAAACAGAAAGAGGAAAACAGCAAAACTTAAAAAACTTACTCATGAATCAATCATCAACATGATCATGTGTTCAATTCTGGTGACCCTCATGTGGGATGAACAGAACAGTTGTCCTGTAACCTCCAAATGCTTAAAAGAAAGCATATCCCCTAAACAAGGAAATAAAGGTAATAAGAATATAAACAGAAAAAGAGCATAAAACCCTTGTAAAGAAAAGATTTGAGTGCATATTAATGTGTAAAACATGAAAAGAAATGAAAAATGGAATATGCTAACAGAAATTGCAGCTATTTAATAGATTAATGAACAGCACAGAGAGATCTTGCTAGATGAAAAACATGATTAAAAGGAAAAAAATAACAAAATTGAAACACAATGTTTGTTTTCTTCTATATTAGTTGAATGCAAGGAAAAATTTTTGAGATTTCCCATCCCCCAGTCAGACGGCTGTCATCAGGAAGGCAAATGTCCCTGTCTCTAATGTTTTTTCTCATTCTATCTCAAAGTAAATATTGTCTTTGAGAGTGTTTTTTTTAAAGATTCTGATGTGGTCTCCATCTGTAATTGTGAACAGATTTGGGCAGCAGCAGTGTATCTGACAGCTACAGATATGATAGAGTTTGCCTGTCACAGCCTCTGTTCTTGAGGCTGTCATTTGCCAGGAGTTTTGAGAACCTCCAGTATTTCTTCTCTAATTATTCTTTGTGTTTTTTTCCTATAACCAATAACAATGTAAATAAACCACCATTTACAACAAAATATGACTATTCTTTGACCATGAGACACAGGCAGGTACACAGTGTCAGACAGAATGTGATTGAACAGAGGGAAAAATAACAGTCAGTATGGGTTTAGTGCTACTTTCTTATGATCTATGAAGATCTTCCTCACTCATTTGTCTCATATCATTTCTCTTTACTAACTTAAGTGATTGAGTCTCTTGAGGAAAACAAGTAGGAAATAACTAAATCTGTTTCCATGGTGGAGAAAAGAATGCAATTGAACTTCCATAGCTCACTGCAAGTCCTTCACATGTCATAACTCTATTTCTTTCTCACTCCCTGTGTCTTCCTCCCATGATGAAGAATTATCAGATCATCATTTAGAGTGTTCCCATTAAGAGATGGGATCAATAACATTGTAATTATTCTTGTTCAAAATTACTTGTGGCAAATATCTCTCAGCAACGTTTTTTTTGCTGTTGAAGTCTGTATGTCCATTGCTATGTGAAGAGATGATTGCAGTTTTGAGGAGAGGCGAGTTTGCACATTCACAGTTGCCTAACTGAGGCATTCTAAATCAACAGAATCTGTCCCTACATCAACAGCAAGGAGAAAAAAATCCTCGTAGAAAGTTTAGTGAGGTTTTTTTTTCTTTTCCTTTCTTTTTTTTGAGACAGGATTTATTTGTTTAACAGCCCTAGCTGTCAAACTCACAGAGATCCAACTGTCTCTGAATCCTGAATGCTGGGTAGAAGTATGCACCATCACCACCTGGCTAGTGAGCTGTTTTTAAACAGCTGTGTGCTAATGAAAGTTTATGGATGAAAGCTGATGTCAAAAGCTGGTAAGGGAACACATGAGAAAAATAAGACTTGAGATTGAAGCTGGTTAATGATAGCAACATAGACTAAGAAAGACATTACTGACAAAATGGTTCAGGCAGCAAAGAATATGAGTTCCTCTACCTGTCCTATACCCCTATTCTCTTGACTGAATGAAATCTTCAGCCACTGTAGCTGAAGTTTTCCTGGTCCTGCCTGGCCCATGGTCAGGACAAATCTCTCTCACCAGCGAGTCCAGCAGTTGCTTGGACCCAAGTAAACACACAGAGACTTATATTACTTATAAACTGTATGGCTGTGGCAGGCTTCTTGCTAACTGTTCTTATATCTTAAATCAACTCATTTCTATTAATCTATAAGTTGTCATGTGGCTCATGGTTTACCAGTGTCTTAACATCTTCTCATGGTGATAGCTGGCAGTGTCTCTCTGCCTCAGCCTTCCACTTCCCAGAATTCTCTTCTCTGCTTGTCCAACCTATACTTCCTACCTGGCTACTGGCCAATCAGCATTTTATTTATACAGAGCAATGTCCACAACAAGCCACAATTGTACCTGTGCTTTAATCCAAGTGGTGATTAAATCCTATTTACAGGGAATGAGTGTTGTTTAACAATTAGTCTGTTGCTGAATCACCACTTCTAGAATCCTAGAGATGATTTTGAGGGATTTCATTACTGTACCTGTATTCTGTCAATGTCTCTGCTTAAGTGTTTGATAAATATACAGGAAGCATCTAGATCTGTGTACAAGTGTGAGTTTTTAGAAAGTGCCTCAGAGGAATTACTATACCTGTGCAGAGGAGGCAGGTGAATGGGATGTTAATGTTAGATCATGAGCCCATCTCCCTCTGTGATTCTGGTGAGGACCATTAACAACAACTAACACAGACACTAAGAGTTGGTAGCAGTGCTTGTCAAGGAAGGCACATCCTGTTTTCACTGATTTAAAATGTTCTGTGTTGACAGAGAAGACTATGTGAATGAGTGAAGGCACAAGAGGACTCTACCTTCTGTTCTGCATTGCTTGTAACTTAATACCGATCTCAGTACTAAGGTCTGGCAAGTACATGAATGAAATGAGATCTGAAAAACTGTATCAAATATTGCATGCATGGCTTCACATCATAATGTGCCAGGTTTTGCACACAGTCTGGGTTATAAAAATCAGTCTTCAATTTTGCTCAATGTTAATAACACGATTTGATCAGCTTTGTATTAGTACTTAATTTTAAGTTCATTTTATGAAATAAGTAATGTGTTTTTTTTCTATCAACCATACCTTTACAAGTATATGGTTTCTACTTACTAAGGGAACTGTTTGGCATCTGATAAATGAATAACTCACATCTTTAGGTGTATGGTTCATTAAACAGATACATCATTATGGGAGTCCCTGACATAATGGGCTTTTCAAGATTTACGCTCCTTCTTCAAAATACCTCCATGCTCACTGTTACTTGATTTTGACCTATACTATTCTCAAACAAATCCATACTCACAAGAGAAGAAATAATAAAATTGTAGCTGTGAGGAATACAATAAGGAAGTATAACACCAGAAGTAAATATGCCATTGTTATGTTTGGAAAACCAATAAATCACTACCCTTATGGAACCTCTGGAATGGTTGTATACTAAATCCATCACCACCCAATCAGTCCCCTCCTCTAACTATCCTCAAACAAGGTGTATATCAAATATACTAAATTATATTGGTGTAACTCAGTTTCTTGTGTCTTCAGCATTAACATTTTAAGTGTATCTGCTCATAGACTTGGAAGAATGAACATGTTTTATGCTGTTCTTCTTATATTACTGAGATCACTATACTGCAAATATTGGTGAAATTATTAAGGCCACTCCACGTAGTTAAAAGGGAAGTTTATTAGTGGCATAACTTACAAACGAAGGGATAGGTAGGTCACAGGGTCTGGGGAAGGTGTATTGCAGTCCAGCGGTGTTCTCCGGAGCTCTGCTTGGTCAACCTCCACCGTCCAGGATCCAGGAACAGAGCTAGGTGGCCCATGCGGATCTCAAGTCTTCAGAGTCCTCCCTTGGCCCTGCCTTGTAGGCGTGACAGTTACCGAAGCCTCAATGGAGATTGGAACTTCCAGATCAAAGCTGGAATGGCTACCCACTACACTGCAAATCTATTCTTAAGTCTCAGATTTAACCTTAATTCTGTTGGGACTAAGTTGGATGGCAAATGTCGGAATTTAGGTAACCTGGTGCAAATAACCCATGACTATCTCCTCATGCAGCATCCTGAAGCTCAGGTCCTGGAAGGGACTGACCAAATGATGCATACAATTTAAGGGGAACCACTGCAATGTGTTTGTGTGTTTCAGTAAACGGATGCATATTCGATGAGTATGAAACAAGTGATGTCTGCATTAAGACATCCATAAAATTTCTATATCTTTGTCATTCCACCCTGTATTATTTTATTTCCAGAGGCATACATATACTTTAAGAAACCTAATCAGAATTTAAAATGAACTCATAAGTTCACCAAATAATTTATAATGTAAGTATGATGTCCTTTTTACAATCAACTTACCAGTTACCCGTCTATATCTCTGGGGGTTTCATGGACAAATCAGGCATGTTCTTATTAATGAACTTTCTGACCTAAATCCCTGACCCCTGCATGGAGTACCTACATTGGAAATGAATACAACCATGCCAGAGCTGCTTTTCCTTGCTTAGACTCAAGAAAACTCATCATTATCAATTGTACAGTACAGATTAGGAAGAAATCATCTTCATAATAATCCACAGGTAAAAATTCCAAGTAGAACAGGATGTTTCCATGAGATAAGCACACTACATTACAGGCAGTGGGGATCTTCCCCCAGCTACTCACACCATGCCTGATAACAGAAAAAGATAGCAGCAGCAAATCCATGAAGGCACAGCAGAAACAAAAGACATTCTGGAGTCTGTGATCTCTGGGCCTTCTCTAACTGAGACTCACGCAGCAGGGATTTGACTCCTGGTATACTAGCACCCTGAAGTCAACTGCTATCTGCTGCTCCTCTGACATGACCACTGACATTAAAAACTCCTGGCACAAAGCCAGGAAATTGGGGATATTTTGGAGAGATCAAATCTAAGAATTGGAATAGGAGAAGAAACTCAGATCAAAGGCTAAGGAAATATTCAAACAAAATCATTCCAGGAAATTTCCCTATCCTAAAGAAGGAAGTGCCTAAAAGATAAAAGAAGTAAGCAGAACACGAAGTAGACTGTACCTGAAAGTAATTTCCCCTTGTTACATAATAATCAAAACAATTAATGTATAAAACAAAGAAAGAATATTAAAAGCTGAAATGGAAAATAATCAATTAATGAACACATAATGGCAGAGTCTAACACCTGACTTCTCTCTGAGGGCTCTGTCAGAATGTGATGGGCAGATGTTGTAAAATTTCAAAGGGATCTTTGATGACAATCCAGACTACTAAAGCTAGCAAATTTTTCAGTCACCATAAATGGTAAAAAAAAAAAAAAAGATATTGAATGACATTGAATGACAAAACTAAATTTTAGCAATAATTGTCTACAAATATTGCCCTACAGAAGGTTACTAGACAAGTAATATAACCTAAAGAGGTTAATCACACCCTAGAAATTACAGGGAATAAATTATTCCAGACACACAAATCAAAAGTATTAAAACACAGACACACAGACACAGACACAGACACAGACAGACAGACAGACAGACACACACACACACACACACACACACACACACACACACGTACATACTGCCACCACTACTAATACCACCACAACAATAATAACAATAGTAACAACAGCAAAATAACAAGATTTCAGGGAAAACAAACAGAACTATATATTCTAAGCAAATGGACCTAAGTGGCATGCTGGTGTAGCCATTTTAATATCTTATAAAATACACCTTAAAGCAAAATTAATGAGAAGAAATAGGAAAGGATGATACATACTCATCAAAGAAATACTCCACCTTAAGGACATTGAAATTCTTAATATCTATGCACTAAAATTAAAGACACACAAGTACAAAAACAAAACAATCTATGAGTGGGGACAATAGAGGGTAGGGGATAGGAGTTTAGAATATAAGGGAAAGGGATGGTCAAGATGGACCAGGGATGGAGTGGGAAAGCAATGAAAGATAGAGGAAGACATCATGGGGATATGGAGAAACCAGGGGCTAGGGAAGTTCCAAGGATTCTGCAATTGTGACTCCACCTTAGACTACTAGCAATAGTGGAGAAGGCACCTGAACTAGCCTACCCCGGTAATCAGATTGGTGAATACCCTAACTGTCATCATAGAGCCTTCTTCCAGTAACTGATGGAAGCAGATGGAGAGATCCACAGCCAAGCACCAGAACTAGCTCCAGTAGTTCAAAGAGAGTGAAGAGGGATTCTTTGATCAAGGAGCATGAAGATCATGATGGGGAAAAGTACAGAGACAACCAAACCAAAATAATGGGATCTCATGAACTGTGGGTCAATAGCTGTGGAGCCTCCATGGGACTGGACTAGGCCTTCTGCATAGGCCAGACAATTATGTAGTTTGATGTGCTTAAGGGGCCCCCTGACAGTGGGATCAGGATCCATCCCAGTGCATGAGCAAGCTTTTTGGAACCCACCTCTTATGCTGGGACAACTTACATAATCTTGGTGAGGCAGGGGGGCTTGGACCTGCCTCAACTGAGTGTATCTGTCTCTGCTGACATACCATGAGGGGCCTTGCCTTGGAGGAGGTGGAAAAGGGGTGTGGGTAGTGGGGAAAGGATGTGGGATGGGAGGAGAAAGGGGAGAGGGTTATGTGGTTGGTATGTAAAACAAACAGAAAATTTCTTAATAATAAAAAAGAAAAAATCTACATCTTAAATGAAATATTGATGCTCAACCCCTGATAGTGGAAGACTTCAATGCCCTACTCTCATCAAGGGATCTGCCATGCAGACAAACATTTAGCAGAAAAATACTGAAGCTTGCTGACATTAAAAACCAAATAGGCCTAAGAGTTATTTTCTGAACATTTCACTCAAACATGCACAAAAAATATCTTCCTCACAGCAGCTGATCAAAATTTTCCAAAATTGACCATGTGCTCAGATACAAAGCATGTCTCTACAGATATAAGAGGAATGGAAACAGTGTCCTGCATTCTACTTGAGCACCATGGTTATATCTAGAATCAACAACAACAGAAACAGGAGAAAGTTTACAAACTATGGAAATTAGAGACTCGTTATTGAATGAAAACTGAGTTAAGATAGATATTAAAGACTTTCTAAAACTGAATGAAAATGAATACAAAGCATACCCAACATGGATGTGGGAAACAGGGAAGGCAATTCTGAGAGGACAGTTCATAGCACTAAATGTCTACATGAAAAAAGTAGAGCTACCTCATACTACTAACATACACAAAATCTGTAGAAAAAAAGGAAGAAATCACACCCAAAATTAGACATCAGGAAATAGCTGAACTTGGGCTTAAATCCATAAATTAGAAACAAAAACAAATATAAATGCAGGAATCAATGAAACGAGTTGGTCCTTTGAGAAAACCACTAAGATTTAAAGACCCTTGTAAAAATTAATTAAAATTGGTGAGAAAAAAATTCAAAATAGTAAAATTAAAAATGAAAAGGAGGACATAATAACAGACACCAGGGAAATCCAGAGAATCATAAGGACATATTTTCAATACATTGACTCTATTTAACTTGGACATGTAAAAGATATGGATAATTTTCTCAATATATACCACTTATCAAAGTTAAGCCAAGATCACATAAACAATTTTAAAAATCTATAACTCTTTGTGCAATAGAAGCACTCATTTGAGCTCTCCCAACCAAAAAAAAAACCTGAAGACTAGATGGTTTTAGCTCAGAATTTTATTAGAGTTTCAAAGAAGACCTATCATAAATAATCCTCAAATTATTTCACAAAATGTAAAAAGAGGAACATTGTCCAACTCATTGCCCACACCAAATAAGGACCCAACAAATAAAGAAATTCACAAACCAATTTCCCTCATGAACATGGATGCAAACTTTCTCAATATGTTACAAGCAAATGGATCCAAGTACACATCAAAATGATCATTCACCATAATCATCTGTTTCACCCTAGAGATGCATGGATGCTTCAGCAGAAGAAAATTAGTAAATGTAATCCACCATATAAATGAAATGAAAGAAAAAAACCCACAAGATCATCTCATTGAGTGCAGAAAAGTCCTTTGACAAAATTCAACACCACATTATGGTAGAAGTACTGGAGAAATCAGAGGTACAAGAGATATACCTCAGCATGATAAAGGCAGTTTACAGCCAGCCCATCACCAACATGAACTTAAATAGAGAGAAAATCATATCAACTCCATGAAATCAGGAATAAAAAAGGTAACTTTATGTTGAACTTGGATATGATATTTTTTGCTTCATCTTACTGTATTTAAGTTGTCATGTTTGTTTTTTTCTCCTAATAGCCTCTTCTTTTCTAATGAGAGACAGAAAGGGAGTGCATCCAAAGAGGAGAGATCAGAAGGAATAAGCAGGAGTTGGAGGGAGGGGAAATTATAATCATTATATATTGTATGAGAAATGAGTCTATTTTCTATAATAGAAAGGATTAAAATAAAAAATAAAAGAAATTTTGGACTTTGTGCCTATCTCCCAGTGCCATGCTAGAATTTTGTTTGTCACTTAAGCAATCACAGGTCCTGTGAATACTGTCACAATCACTGTAACTTCATATGTTCATTTGCCCTGCAGTGTTTGGAAAACAATGTTTCTCTCAGGCTATTCACACACTCTGGATTTTACACTCTTTCTACAGACCTTCATCAAAGATCTCTATGTTTAGTGGGAATGAATATGTTGTTTTTCCCATCTATGGCTGTGAGCTTCACAGTCTCTTATTGTCTGCAACATTATCAGTTGGAGGTTTCTGTTTGAATTGCCATCTACTTCAAATAAGACCCTTTCTGGTGAGGATTGAGAGATGCAGTAATCGTGGTATAGCAATATTTCAGTAGGCCTTGTTTTAATACTGTGTTCATTTCAGAATAATAGCATCTGTTTCTTGCCTCGAGTCTATGAACTATCTAGCCACAGAAATTAGCCATGTTTATATTTTCAGTCATGCGTTCCCTGGTGTGGCCCTTAGATCCAATCAGAGAATGGTTTACATGTTTAGAGAAATATTCAAAATTTGTAAAGAAAATTTTATCAATTTATTTATTTATTAATCAGTTTTAAGGTGTAAATTATCATTTACTTTTACCTTAGATGAAATTCTTGATAGCTGAAACTGATGTTTCAGTTCCTGCGATATTTTTGGGGGTGTGTAGTATTGTTGCTTGGCCAGTAGGTGTCAGAGGTGTAGCACCAAAACAGATCTGGTGAAGGCTGACTCAGGTCCCTGAATGGTTCCTGTGAATTAAGCACTTACCCAGGCAACCCCTGAGCACTAGGTGGGGTTGCTGGGACCCCAACAGATTGTATACAACAATGAGACAATATAGTGGAAGCACTCAGGTATGATCACACATCTGGCAGGAGCCACTTGTCTGGTTGGTACTATAAGGCTGGTGATAGCAGTCATGGGTGGGAACACATGGCACCAGGAGCAGACTCAGCCAAAGCGGTGGAAGCCCAAGGGCAGATGGGTGGACATGTGTGCTCTCAAAGGCATGGGCAGGTGCACTCTCAAAGGCAGCTTCTCAGGGTGTCCTGGAATTGGCAGCTGCTACACTGCACAGTTTTAAAAGTAAATGAATAGTCTGCTGGTAATCTCTAAACAGTCTGGGAACTGTAACCAGATCCACCGCTAAAAGCACGGAAATAGAAAGGTGCCTAGTGTGGGTACCTTTCTCTGGTGTTCTATCTGCTGAAGAACACATGTGCTTCTGGCAGTAGTTGCTAGAGCTGCTGCCTTGTGAGTCACCTGGCCAGAGCGTGATTAAATCACATGCCATGTGAGCTGCCTGTTCTACAGGCTCCCTGCAGACCTGATGTATGCAGCTGGACATCCTAAGCAGGGGAAAAGCCCTTCCTGGGGGGTTTGGTCATCACAGGCTCTGCAGGGTGGATAAACTCAATAGTAGCCACCTGTGTGCATTAGGGTTTGGTCAAACAAGTAGCCCCAGTGGGGACATATGAGCTCAGATCCACGTGGTTGGGACCTAGTGCCTGGGGGTGCTAGCAAGGCTGACGTGCATCAAGCACACAAGCCTCTGAGCCAATCTGCCACCTCTGCCTAAGCTTCAGACAGGAGCTACAGGGAGTGTGGGCTCTTTTGGTCATGTGAGCACCACTTATTACTATCAGTCCACATGAGTCTAATTAAATGAGTAACAGAATTATTAAGATATAAACTGAGGAAATACACTCATGAATACAGAATGGAGTAGACAGCAGAAGTCATCATCACCAGGAGAGAATCCACCTTGAAGGCAGGAACAGAGAGAAGGGGCATGTGATCCTTCTCAAACTCCTTATAACAGATCATGTACAATGTCAGGAAGCACTGCCTCCTTTGGGCTGTATAACCCACGGTCATGTGGGGAGAGCAAATACCACTACACTGTCTGGAATACCATGATGGTGTGTAAGGTACTCATTAAGGCACTAGATGTTTATTTTGACAAGTGCATTATGTTCAGGATAAGCAAATCCATAACAAGAATGAGTATATAGTCCATTAAGGTGAAATCACTTGGCTTTCTTCTTTTTAATTTTCTTCCTTTTATTAAAAACAGATTCTTTTCTCACACAATATATTCTCATCAAAGCTTTACTTTCCTTCACTAATACCAGTTTTTCCCATTCTTCCCTCATATTGAGATCAACTTGATTTTTGTCTCTCATTAAAAAGGAATGAGTTTCTAAGAGGTAACAACAAAACATAAAATAAGATATAATGTGCTAAAACAAAAACCAACATATCATAGGATCTAAGTGACAAAGTCCAAATAGTGTTGTGCATAAATAGCAATCCCTTAGAAGACATTCACACACCATCTAGATATCCTGTTTGGTTAACTCAGTTCCTCCTGCTTTCTATGTTCCTGATGTGAAGCACAAGTGATGGAGGGATTTACTAATTTCACTGCCAACAGGACTATTTGGATGTTTAATGCACATGACGGAAAAAGAAATAATAATGGTCATCAATCCTCAGACAAGAGTCTGTGTGTTTTTGTTCACTCCACTCTTCCATCCTTTCTTCAGGGAGCTTATTAATGTGTTGGAGCATCCACTCATTTATACAACACAATACAAAAGACCTTCACTGCATTACCTTATCCTGTGAACTAGGAAATAGAACGCTGCCCATCACAGCTTCAGGTGGTGTATTAGATGAAGGGAACATTTAAAGGTTTTTAAATTATTATGCTTTGTACAGAAAAGAGAAGAATTTCCTATCATCCTCATGTTCTCAGAACAGGGTAAGTAGCTGGTAAATCCACTGCACTAGGTACAGGTATGGATTAGAACAGCACATCTACTCAATTATTATTGAGGATTAACTAGTACAGCAGTGGTGCAGTAGCCTAAAGCATAGAATCTAAATAGAAAACTTCATTTCTCATTTAGTTGACCCATTTTGGACCTAAATAATTTAGCAGGACCATTAATTTTCTCAAATTGAGAAATAAATGGATTTACTGGGAGTGGACATTATATTAATCTGCTTATGTAGGTGTATCATATAAGGAAGGAAACTCTGAGACACAAACACTAAGCAAGGTAGAATCCACTGGTTTCCTTTGGTTTGGAAAATCATGATGTTTCAATCATTTTGCTGGGTTCCATCCATCATGGGATTTTGGCCCTTTCTCTACCCACTACACTTGGAATGTCATCCTCTGAAGTAGACTGTTTACGTCAACCTCAATTGTTTTCATATGAGCAGTTTCTTGCTTCATTCTTGTGGCCAAATTAGCCAAAGAGGACTTCATCCCTGAGCCCTTACTGCCTGTTGTTTTTAGCTGAAATCATGGTGCCTACAGGTACAGAGGAAAATCTATAAACATATTTTCCAGTTTGTTTTTCACCTAAATATAGGGCCTCAGATGCAGAGCTCAAGGGAAGAAAGAGTTCCAGAATTCTCAGTAGCAGTGAAGAAGGTATAAGAAAGTACTCAGAGCAATTACTATGGTAGTAAGAAGTTAGAAGCACATATGGTCAGGAACAACTCAGCTAAGAGTAAACTTGCTGGACACTGTGAGATCTGGATCCATCAGATTTATGTCTGTGCAGACATGTGTGTTAATAAGATGTTTTATTTTGGTTATTATTATCAGGATCTTGTTTAATCACAGTCATGCATATGGCTATAGCTCCAGTGAATGTTATTTCAGAATCAAAGAAGATTTTCACCATGAAGGAGATGCAGTCATTGGTGTATTTTTCCCAGTTCATTCTTACTACACAGGTAACAAAATTCCACCTCCATATCTGCCATACTTATTCACTGACATTCACATACGGTAAGTGTTGTTACTTGTTTATCTTGTTTCAGATTTCATATTACATGTGACCCAGGTGACAGATGTATTTAAACTTTAATACTTTTTATTTATATAAGAAAAATCTTTCTGGAATCCAAAATTCTTTATTTAATTTTATGTTACTCTTCATTTATTTTATTTTCTTAAAGAGAATAAAGTAAGGTTACTTGTTTGTTTATTGATTATTGTTTCCAAATATGATCATTTTAATCTTGTGATCTTACTTGACTATGCCTTTACAGCCACATGTTTCTCATGGTAGTTCTTCAGAGGGAAGACGATTTTATCAAAGTTTGACCTGGTTTTTCAGGGCAATCAAGAAGTCTGTATGTACTCCTGTGAAAACAGGTGTTGCCACCTCTTTTACTAGGGAGGGATGTGATGATAGAGTCACAAGTTTGCATTTGTTAGATGGCACTGATTTAGGAGTAAGGGTGTCAGATTTAGAAGTTTGGAATACTTTGTTGTTGTTAAACATGTCTGCCCCTCTTCATGTTATTTCTTTAATTAAATTAATTATTTACTAATCTTTACTCTCAGATACATTTCCCTTTTATGTGTCTGTTTATGGATGCATTTCTAATAAATTTTTATCTCATTTTCTTTTCTTTTTTTTTTTACATTTTCATGTGTGTGTTCATGAAACATAATGATATGATTGTGGTCACACAGGACTGTTTCACATTAAGTTAGAAATAAAATTAAGCTAAGTTTGTGGGAGGAAAATATTTTTGTTAGTACAAAAGATTGATATATATAACTTTCCTCCTTTCTTTTCCTTCCTCAAAATCTACCATTGTACAACACCTTTTTTAAATTTTTTCATACAAGTTGGGGTACAAGAAGTGTATGTATCTCAAAGCTAAAATCATTTTGTAGCGCTTCTGATTATGTCCTTTATTACAGCATGAGAGCACATATATGTTTTAAAAGAGGGAATGTGTTCTCTTTCTAGGTCTCTGTTGCTTTGTCTCTTTTCAATGGTTTCTTTACTTTTATATGCCTAGAAATGATCATCTTAATTATCAAGGTTACAAAACTTATAGGCACTGGGCAGGAATTTTGTTCCACTGGGTTGGTTTTTGTGTGACATAAATTTCTTTTTCTTTCTTTCTTTCTTTTTTTTTTTTTTTTTGCAAAGTAACAGGGCAATTTTCTTTAAAAAAAAGTATAATACTTGTAGATGTAACCAACTGCCTTATTAAATAAGAGACACAGAGCCAATGTAAAGATGAAAGCCAAAGAGGTCAGAGCTAAGAGTCTTACCTGCTTTCCGCCAGCTAGCCTCTCCTGCCAAGAGACCTCTCCGAAAAGGGACTCCTTCCTGTGCGTTTGATTTTAAATAAGAGTTCTGTTCTGCCTTCTCATTGGTTGTAAACCCAACCACGTGACTGCTTCGTCACTACCTCTCTGTACAGACCTCCAAGTCTTCTATGGTTGGTATTGAGATTAAGGGCGTGTGTCTCCAATGCTGGCTGCATCCTTGAACACACAGAGATCTTCCTAGTTTTGCCTGCCGAGTGCTAGGATTAAAGGCGTGCACCACCACCGCCCTGGCTTTCGCTATGGCTTGCTGATAGCTCTGACCCCTAGGCAACTTTATTTATTAACATACAAATAAAATCACATTTCAGTACAAATAGAATACCACTATATTTCCCCCTTTCTAATTTAATAAAAAGAGAAAAAAAAGAAAGTTGTACCTAATATAAGAAAAACTATATACAAAAGTACAATAACTATATACAATATATACAAGTGATGAATACCTAAACAATGTATAGTCCATTTGTATTTGACAAATTCAGAGAAAATAATTCCATTATCTATCCTATTTTGGTAAGTCCAAAATGTACCTAATTCCTTTCTATTCTAACTAATCTTCAACTATAATTAATTAATCTTTAAATATAACTAACTAATCTTCAACTCCCTCAGAGACCCAAGAAGGAAATAATATTACCTAACAAAAATAAAAACAGGAAGTGCATGCAACTTCCAAAAAATTGTGAGTTGACAGAAACAGCCAGCTGCCTGGACAGTCACCTGAGATTTCTCCGCAGTGTTGGGGCATCATCTTCAGCCTATAGGCTTAGCGTATCTGACAGACTCATTTGTGAAGTAGGACGTACACAAGGTCAACAGTTCAACCTCACCTTGGGTGAGAGCAGTCCATGTACCAGAAA
>CABHPR010119098.1:0-19536 GCA_902168415.1 Peromyscus melanophrys
GTGTTGCCACGTAACTCATGGCTTTTACCTGTCCTCCTGCATGCCTTGCTCCCTCTCAATCTGGCTGGTGACTCTGTCTTCTTCTTCCTAGTGTTCTCTCTGCCCCGAGAATCCTGCCTAGCTATTGCCTGTTTAGCTTTTTATTAAACCAATCCGAATGACACATCTTCACAGGGTAAAGGAATATTCCACAACATATCAAACATATCTTCTCCCTTTCTCTTTTCTACTAGTTTGTTTCTTCATTTTTGAGACTGCATTTGTTGCCCAGACTGGCCTCTAAATTGCAATTCTTCTGCCTCAGCCTCTTCAGGGCTGGGATTAACAGCCGATGCTATTCCTGTCTATTTTGTGGCTTTTCTGGAGAGACAAAGAAGTTTTGGAGAGATTCAGTGACAAAGCATAAAATTAACATGCTTTGTCCACTTCCACTTGTGGGACGTGAGTCTGACAACTGCTCCAGCATCTTCTCAAAACTCCTGCAGAGCTCAAGAGTGTGAACGAATCACAGGACCCGGCCATCAGGAAACCAGAGTCCAGGCACCTAAACTGTCTGTGGAGGACCACAAAGCAAGGCTGGTTTCTACATTTCCAAATGGTTGGGGGAAAAAAAAGAATAAGCTAACCATGGTGACAAACTCCTTTAATCCCAGCACTCTGGAGGTAGAGACAGGTACATCTCTGTGAACTCAAGGCCAGCCTGGTCTACATAGTGAGTTCCAGGCCAGGCAGGGCTGCATAGTGAAACCTTGCCTTAAAAAGAAAAAAAAAATGGTCTGAAGAAATGGCTCAACAGTAAAGTGCTCTCTGCTCTGCCAGAGGACTGGGGTTCAATTCCCAGCACCCACATGACAGCTCACAGTTGTCTGTAATTCCAACTTCAAGGGATCTGATGCCCTCACAGCAATACACATAAAATAAAAATAATTTAAAAAATAATTATTTTGTGAACACTATATAGAATTCGAATTTCAGTATCCTTCAATTAAAGTTTTATTGATTTTTGTTTTGTTTTGAGACAGAATCTCAATATGTAAACCAGCTAGCCTTGAACTCACAGAGATCTGTCTGGCTCTGCTTCCCAAGTGCTGGGATTAAAGGTGTGTGCCACCATGCCTGGCTAACAAAGTTTTATTAAAACTGATGGTCCCTTTACTCATGGCCTATGGCTGCTTTGGGGCTGTCATGGCAGAGTGGAGACTGTGATGGTGAGACTATCCCCTGTAGAACCTGAGGACTTGGCGGCTGTGACAGAAGGGCCTGTCCTCCTCTGCTGTGAGCAGTTAGAATTGGTACCCAGCCTTCTCATTGCTGTCCTCGTCTTTCTGAATGGAGCGGGGGCTTCTGGGATCAACTGCCCGTGTCTTGGAGTTGCTGGACCCTTGGGAGATGCCCTTCTCATGAAATGCTATGGGAACAGTGCCCTCTGGAGGAGGTCACAAATTCAAAGTCGTCTCTTGTGGCAAAAAAGGCCCTTGAAAGGAAGGAAGATGCCTGCCTTTGAAACATTGATGGCTTCATGATGGCCTGTTTCTCATGGGTTGTAGTATGGTCTGGTATACTTGTGCACTGTGTCTGGTTGCCTCAAGACTTTTGGTTTTGCTAATAGCTCTGCTGGAAAGTCCCTACTGTGGATACCAGGGTGATACACTAACCGATTCAGACTTCAATTCTTATCTGTTAAAGGAGAGGATTGCATTTTCAATGATTTTAAAACTCTCCCTCCCTCCCTGTCTCCCTTTCTCCCTCCCTTCCTCCTTCCCTCCCTGTCTCCCTTTCTCCCTCCCTCCTTCCCTCCATTCATCTCTTCTGAGCAAAATCCTTGGCCTAGAGATAATGAAATAGTTGAAAGTAGAAATGGATTCCAGCCTGAGCCTCCTTCAGTGGCCCATGAGGGGCTGCAGAGGAGAAATCCTCCAACTCCTCTTAGCCCTAAAAGACAAGAGCTCTGTGGGCCCAGATTTTACCTGTCGGCATCCCAGATAGCCAGGACCAGTGCTTTTCAGAGGACCAGTGGGCAGTGCCCAAGTCTCTGCTCCCACTGATTTTGGCTCAGTTAGCACCACCTCTAAGGAGACCACACTTGCTTGACACAGGCTAAAGGTGTCTGAAAGGTGGGGGCCTCAACTGAGAAAACGCTTCTGTAAGATCCAGCTGTTTGGTATTTTCTTAGTGAATGATGGGTAGGATCATTCCTGGGCTGTGTTCTATAAGAAAGCAGGCTGAGCAAGCCGTGAGGAGCAAGCCAGTAAGCAGCACCCTACCTTGGCCTCTGCACCAGCTCCCACCTCCAGGTTCTGTCC
Organism: Peromyscus melanophrys; assembly: GCA_902168415.1. Classification (NCBI taxonomy): domain Eukaryota; kingdom Metazoa; phylum Chordata; class Mammalia; order Rodentia; family Cricetidae; genus Peromyscus; species Peromyscus melanophrys. The sequence continues at coordinate 2,304 of CABHPR010119098.1, forward strand.
CTGCTTCCTTCAGTGATGGACTAAAATGTGGAAGTGTAAGATGAATAATCTCTTTCCTCTCCAACTTGCTTTTGGCCATGGTGTTCCATCACAGCGATAGAAACCTTAACTAGGACACAGAAAAAGCATCACCCAGACACTCTCGATAATAGGACTGCTTGAATTTACCGAGCACTTCTTGCTTGCCAGAGACTAGACCAAGCCCTTGAGGTAACTTTTGTCATTTAGTACAGACAATAGCTCAGTGAGAGGTTCCACAGTCATACCTACTTTACGAAAATGAAGGGTCTGGAGTCTTGTGAAGGCTGGATTGCTATTGGGTAGTGTAAAGGTTGGGTGTACACTCGGGTAGTTTGCTCTTACGGTCACTTTTAAGGAGGCATTGTGATTACCCAATTCTTCTCAGGTAGCTTTTTAAGTTACAAAGCATGATGTGGTGATTTGAATGAAAAATGTGTTCATAGGTTCACATATTGAACTCTTGGTCTCGGTGTTGCCTTTTGGGGAGGATAGGGGGTGGAGCCTTGCTGAAGGAAGTATGTCACGTCACAGCCTTAGCCACTCTGCTTTCTGCATGTTGTTGAAGACGTGATATCTCAGCTTCCTGCTCTGGCCACCTGCTGCCAGGCCTCTCCTGCCAGTACAGAATCTTCTTCTGAAACTTGAACCCTAAATAAACTCTTCACCCTACAAGTTGCCTTGGCCACAGTATTTCATTACATCAATGAAGGGTAACGAATCCATGTGATAACGGATGTCTGCCTCATCTGCTGAGTGATTTTGGGCAGGCTTAGCCTATGTTTCTGTTTCCTCCTTGGGCAGATGGGATTCAGGACAGGAGCATGCAGATTAGTAGGCTGGGATATGAAGTCAGTTTCTGGTACAAGCCCATGCTCAATAATCTACTGTTATCACTAATGAGCACATGCTGCCTCCTTCATTTTGACTTGGTGAGCAGCTCTTCAGACACAATGCTAATAGCCCTTCGGTGTCAAATGGGCTGCCTTGATTTTCTTTAGTTGTATTCTCTGGCTTTCTATAAGTTATTTATTTATTTTGATTTTTCGAGACAGGGTTTCTCTGTGTAGCTTTGTGCCTTTCCTGGAACTCACTTGGTAGCCCAGGCTGGTTCTATAAGTTATTATTATTATATATATATATATATATATATATATATATAAAATAATTAAGTCAATTTACTAAAATAGTTGACTTAGGCATCTCTAATAGTGACTTCAACCTCCACCCCTGGCTCAAAACTGATGGAGGTAATCTGTTTAACAATCTCGGAAGGACTGTGTGAGTCAGTGAGTCCCTTGTGGATTCTCATTTGGAAAAGATGGCATGCCTTGGAACCTTCACCACAAGGTGTTTTTCATGTAGTGGCTCTCAGTGTCTGGGTAGGCATGCAGACTGGTCCTTTCAGATTCCTTTCCTTTGCACCTTTGATCAAGTCAGTACACACCTTCTCCAGTGACTTCACGTTGTGGCAGGTGAATGTGATTCGAATTTGCCACCTTGGGTTCCACGGATGTCCCTCCGATATCTTTAAAAGTCATGGCTGCGGTGCGGCTCCCGGACTGCCCTGTTCCTCAGCAGGAGTGAACAGTGGTGAGTCAGGACAGGACGGGAGGGAACACATTGAACAGAGGTCTGCTGATCGCACCCCCATGCCTCAGAAAGAAGTTATTATTTTTTTTTAGACTCAATTCAAGGGGTATCTTTCACTCACTCTAATGGCCCAGGTAGTATCTTATTTTACTGAGTGTCTATCAATAGTTCCACTTTGGTTTGGATAAATGTCCCCAAAGGCTCATGCCCTGAAGGTTTGATCAATAGTCTGTGGTGCTGTTGGGAGGTGAAGGACCCTTAAGAGGGGAGACAGATGTGGTGCATGCCTTTAAGCCCAGCACATAGGAGGCAAAAGCAGGTGGTTATCCGTGGATTCAAGGCTAACTTGATCTACACAGTGATTTCCAGGACAGCCAAGCGGGGACAGAAGAAAACCTTTGAGTGACTAGGGTCAGACACTTGAAGAGATATTGGTACTTCAGCCTCTTGTCCTCTCTTTCCCTTCCCTTCTCAGCTGCCACGAGACCAGCAGCTTTGTCCCACCACAGGCTCCCTTCATGATGTATTGCTTTCCTATAGGAGTAAAAACAACAACAAACAGGCCGATAGACCATAGAAAACCTGAGAAACTCTGAGCCCAAACACAGTATTTCCTTTTTTTTTTTTTTTTTTTTTTTTTGAGATAGGGCTTCTCTGTGTAATAGTCCTGGCTGTCCTCGAACTCACTTTGTAGACCAGGCTGGCCTCAAACACACTAAGATCTGCTTGCCTCTGCCTCCCGAGTGCTGGGATTAAAGGCGTGCACCACCACCTCCCAGGCAGTATTTCTTCTTTTTAAGTTGCTCGTCTCTGGTAATTTGTGACAGCAATGCAAAGCTGACCAACACAAATAATCTTATGTTCATCAAACATTCTTCATGTGGATTTTTCACCTTTTCATACTGTCAGTCACACTGTGCTGGGACAGACATTGGCTATAGAACACAAGAGAAAAAGCACAGACTTCTTCTAAAAGACAAAGGTTTAAATGCAGAGTCTACCTCCACTCACTGGGTCCTTGGCTGTGAGTCACCAAGCCTCAGTGGTTTCACTAACAAGCCAGGAAACAGTAATTCTTAGTGGGGATTACATGAGAAGACACTATGGAAACACGCCAGGTGTGGAACTCCGCTCTAATGCTTCCCACTTCTTCTGCACCAATTACAGAATTCTGCCAGCAGCTTTCTGCTAGCTGAAGTATGAGGCACAGCTGCTGAGCAGCTCTTCCTGGTCCACCCCAGGCTGAAGGTACTGTATTTATGCTCATTTCATTGAGGACATTTCAGCTGTGAGATCTCCAATGAGAGAGAGGCAGGCCCTGCTCTCCCGAGGCCAGACACCTAAGAAGATGCCGGGTGCTGTATCACTCCAGGACCTCAGCTCAGCTCTCTGTCAGATTGGCTAGTTTCTGTACTGTGGTTGCTTACAATCTTCCAAAGCTATAAGAAAATACAGTTACAATCTGGGGAGGGGTCAAGGTTTGGTGTCAGATGACAGTTAAAGGCATCGTGGCGGGGCAGCCCTCTGGAAAGCATCCCCAGCCAGCGGTCAAAGGTCAGCATTTGTTGGTGGACTCTTTACTGTGGAGAGTGTGTCTAGGGCGGTGCTTCTCAACCTTAGCTGCACATTGGCTCTGTCACTGGGTACTTACTTAAAAACAACCCACATTGAAAACAAAACAACAAAATAAGGACTGGGAGATGCCTTAGCAATTATTGTATTGTTGCTACAGGGGACCCAAGTTTGGTTTCCAGTGTCCACATGGGGTGGCTCACAACTCCTTACCACTCCAGCTCCAGGAGATCTGATGCCCTCTTCCAGCCTCCATGGCCACCTGCACCTGCATGCAACATAGCTCCAAATAAACAAACAGGCATACACACATAATTAAAAGTAAAAATAAGTCTTTTAAAAGTAAAAATAAGTCTTAAAAACAAAGCAAAACAAAAAACCTCTTAATGGTAGATTCCTACTCAGCAATTCCCATTTAATTGCTCTGGAGTGAAGCTTGGGCATTGAGATCTTAAAAATTCCCTGACAGAGTTTTCTGCTATGATGGAAATATCTGATACTGTAGCCATCAGTCCCATGTGGCCGTTGAGTCTTCAAAATGTGGATAGTTAGATGGAGGACCTGATTTTTAATTTTAATTCACTTAAATTTAAATGTGAAATAGTCACACAGGGCTAGTGGCTTCCGTTTTGGGGAACACACACCTGTCGAAATTAGTGGGATACTGCTGTAGGAGAAAGCTGCCTAGCTGACATGATTTCATTTAGCAGTTTTATAAAGTGTTACTATACCTGATCCGCTGTGGAAGAAAGCAGAACTCAGGGTTCTCACGTAATGTACCCAGGCACGGTGCTGTGATTGCCATGAGAGAAGCCTGGGACACAGCCAGGCCACAACTAAGGCCTTGGGGGCTTTCTTAGACATCTCTAACAACAAACCCCAAAAGTTGGGTGACACCAGCCTGGCTCTGCCAGGAGTTGGTAGGACCTGACTGCTGATTCTAATGACACAGTCTAGATTGGGCTGAGTGGTCCACCTAAGGATCCCGGCCCACCCAATAACAAATACAGAGTTTGGACTTGGCAGAAGATTCTAGAATAAGTCCCAGACATTGTGTTTTGGAAGGCATGGTCATAGAGGACCAGTGAAAGCTCAAAAAAGGAGCCTGTGGGGACCTGGGAACAGGACATCTGGCCCAGACATGAAGTGTTTCAGGTCCACCGAACCTCATTGATTACCCAGAATGCAATAAGGTTCTGTCTTTTGGGGTTTCACATACCTACCTGCCAAAGTTAGAAGACACAGTTCATTGTATTTGTATTTGAATCTGTTCTGGAGAAATTAGGATAATAAACAAGCTCCACAGCATCTGTGTAGATGTGGATGACCATACTTTAGAACTGAACCTTGACTGGAGAAGGTAGGGCTGAGCTCCTCACTGAGTGGGGCCTTTTGAGGGAAGCTGCTGAGTATAGGGCATGAGGCCTTTGGTAGCAACTGGAATGATGCCTTTATGCTCATCACTACAAAGAGACCATGAAGGCGGGAAGGTCAAGTAGGGAAAGATTAGCTCGGGTTTTGCACCCATGAAAGTCCAGGAAGAGCTTGGAAAATCTATCTGGAACTGACTTGTCCACACAGAAGCACAGTTGCAAAAACAAGCAAGAGAGATCCCCCCTCCTCAGATTCATTTATTTATTTTTTTAATCTATGATGTTTGTCTGTATGTATATGTGTTTCATGCTTGTATCTGGTGTCTACAGAGGCCAGAAGGTATCATATCGCCTGTCACTGGAATAATAGATGCCTGTGAACCATCTATAGTTGAACCAGGGTCATTTGCAAGAACAGCAAATGTTCTTAAGACTACACTGACAGTTTTTTGGTTTTTATTTATTTATTTATTTATTTATTTTTGTCCTGGAACTCACTCTGTAGACCAGGCTGGCCTCTAACTCATAGAGATCCACCTGTCTCTGCCTCCCAAGTGTTAGGATTAAAGGTGTGTACCATTCCCACCTGCCTGGCCAAAATCTCTATCTTAATTTGTTTTCTATTGTTATAACAAAATACCTAAGACCAAGTAATTCATAAAAGATAGAAATTTATTTGGCTTATAATTCTCTAGGCAACTGGGGTTTAATCTTCTAAGAATCTTTAGAGTGATTTGGAATCATCTGTCAGGTCTAATTCGACACATTTCCTCAAATCCATTGGTTAAAATGGGCTCCCTACTGGGTTACTTCCTCAGGGGCCAGCAAGCTCCTGGGATGGAGGATATTCTCAGGATGAGAAATCCAGAAAACAAGTATTCTCATCAAAAGTTTAAATGATCCAAACCATTTTAATCCACACATAACATCTCAGAGTGTTCATGGACCAAGAATCTAGGCATGGTACAGTAGTATCTTTGGGGTTTCCTCCAAACTTTTACTGTAGTAAAGATATTGAACAGGGTGTGTATCTCCTTTCGAGGCTCGTCCCCTAGGCTGGGGACCTGGAAACAAGAGAAAGGAGAAGCTTCCTGGCTGCTGTAGACTGAACTGCTCTGCTTTGCCATGCCTCCCTACCATCAGAGATCCAAACCTCTCAAACCATGAGACAAAATAAATCTTTCCTCCTTGAGGTTGTTTTCCTCAGATATTTTGTTACAACCGTGAAAAATCTGACTAAAACAATGAGATAATACAGTATCCATTTTTTTTTGTACTCAGCTTTTTTCACTTAACATAATGTCTTCCAGAATGTCTTTGTTTGTTACAAATAGCAAGACTTCCTTCTTTTAATGGATGAAAACTATTTCTCTGACTATGTCTATCACTTATTACATATATAATTTTCTTTACTCATCAATGGTCTGTGGACCTTTAGATTCTACCCATATCTTAGCTACTGTAAACAATGCTGCAATGGATATGGGAGTGAAGATATTTCTTTAAGATACAGATTGCACTTTTGGCTATATATCCCAAAGTGAGATTTCTGGGTCTTTTGATACCCTTAATATTAGTTGTCTGAGGAGCATATACAATGTTTCCCATAACAGCTACATTAATTTATAATTTCTCCCAAAGTGAACAAAAGGAACGTTGGCATTTGGCTCCTAATTGCTTTACACTTTTAAGAGCATATTCTCTCTTTTTAAATATTCAGCCCCCGCCCAGTCATTACCAAGAGCCCACTGATACAATTGGAAGTATAAAGGATAAGACAAAGTTAAAAGACTGGCCCCCAGGTAGTTATGACCTTTTGAGGTGAAATAAAATCTGTACACAAAACAATTAGGCATGTCTAGAAAAGTCCAATCAGTTGATAGGATTTATCTGTAAGTACTGTGATAATCTGGAGATGTGAGGCTTACCTCAGGATGCTTACCAGAAGTCATTCCAGTAGTTTACAAATTCCTGAAAAACTTAACACAATTAAGAAATTAACATCTCCCACGGAAGGCTGACAACAAACTTGGAAGAGAGTTGCAGTATCGCCTGTGTCCACCAGATGATGCCACTATTCAGTGGAATTCTAGAGAGTTTGGCTTTGGGGATGACAGCATAATTGTTGTAAATTTGAGATAATGCCTTGAAAGACACTTTAATTATTTCAGACAACAATTCTCTTACTGTAATTTTGCACAGAGTTCATGCACATTAGCTATGGAGAATTGGAAAACAAAGAAAGACTCAAATTTCTCTTAAGTAAATTCTCTGCGTTGACTCATTTTCTAAGCCAAGTCTCTCTCTTCTTGTAGTGTTTGCTCTGTGCAAGTCAAGTGACTGGGAATTAATAGAAGCTGGAACAGATCTATACCTGGAGACTGAAGCTGGAAGAGAGGACCACCACCTTGGAGGTAAACTTTTTCCTCTATTAGACATTTACTCTCACTAAAATATGCAAATATATTCCCTTCAGTGAATCTTGATAAACAACAGATTTAGCCCAGCGGAAAAGCTAGTATGGACAGCTTGATGCAATTATATTCAGCATTAATGAGCTGTGGGTTCCTACCTCAAGTGTTGATATTAGTAATCTTTGATAATAAAAGAGCATCTAACCTTTGAAGTAAAAATGTTCTGTGTGGTTGGGTATTTCCAACCATGAGCATTTATTATTTTGTTTGACAAATTGGCCTGCTTTGGAATATTAAACACCCACTCTTTAGAGGATAAGGAAGATGAAAGCAACTCCGTTCATTGTGCTCCCAAGAATCTCAGAGCTCTCACAAGGTTTTTTTTTTTTTTTTTTTTTAATCTGGGAGATCTCATCTCTGTGAGCCTTGGGAGGTGGCTGGGACCGGCATGCTCCATTTTTGCTCTTGTCTCAGGGAGGAAGGCCTATTGGCCTCAGTCCAGCTTGCTTGAGACAGCTGTTGGAGTTGTCTGTCATACCGTGTGGTTCTATACAGCCAGCCCTACTCAGAGGACTCAAGCTGAGACTACTAAGAACGCCTTCATGAGAGGCCCATCCAGAAAGAGATGTGACGAGTGTCTTCATTTCGTTGCTCCTAGGAGGAATTGCTTCTTTTGCATTCTTATGAGACGTTCAGCTCTCAAAATGACAAGCACACAGTTTTAATGCTATTATGGTCACCATGATTATTGTTGCTATTATTATATTGAGTGGCGGAGTCACCTTACTACCTAAGCTAGCCTTGAACTCCAGGCTGATGTGATTTTCTCGCCTTAGTTTCCTGAGTAGATGGGTCTTGAGGTATGTGCCATTGACTGTGGCAAAATGATATTATTATTATTATTATTATTATTATTATTATTATTATTATTAATTTTTAGTTTTGGGAATTGAACTTAGGCACATGCTAATCAAGTGTTCTACCATATCTAAGATCTAAAATTGATCAGATTATGTTTGAATGTATTGGTCCCCATAATCTCATAGAGAGTGACACTATTAGGAGGTATGGCTTTGTTGGAGTGGGTATGGCTTTGCTGGAGGAAGTGTGTCCCTTTGGGGGTGGGCTTTGAGGTTTTCTATGCTCAGGATACCACCCAGCATCTTAGTCGACATCCAGTTGCCTGCAAGATGTAGGACTCTACTACTACTCCAGCAGCACATCTGTCTGCACGCCACCATGCTTCCTGCCATGATGATAATGGACTGAACCTCTAAAAGTGTAAGTGAGTCCCCTCAATTAAATGTTTTTTTATAAGAGTTGCCGTGGTCATGGTGTCTCTTTAGAGCAATAGAAACTCTGAGACAGTACCTAAAATCCACTGAGTAAGCCAGGCGGTGGTGGTACACACCTATAATCCCAGCACTTGGGAGGCAGAGGCAGATGGATCTCAAGTGAGCTCAAGACCAGCCTGATCTGCAAAGCAAGTTCCAGAACAGCCAGAGCAGTTACACAGAGAAACCTTGTCTCAAACAAACAAACAAACAAACAAACAAACAAACAAACAAACAAACAAACAAACATCCATTGAGTAGTTATTATATTCTATATACCATATAAACTATTATGAATGCATCTTCTTAATTTTTGCCAAGCACATTACAAGTTGTGTGCAAACTCCAAATATACCCCATCTCCTTGTTGGCGTCATCTTGATTTTGCAGTTTCCACTCTCTTCTGTGTGGCCATGAGCTTTGGGGGTTTGGGGGGTGCATTTCAATACCAGAGCTGAACTGGTACAAGACCAAGCCAATCCTGGGAGCTTTGTCTGCTTTGTCAGTGATTGCTTAGGAATAAGCACGTGGTCTGGATCTCAATAGGTCTAAGGGGGCATCATTCTGGACTTTCGGTTGAATTATACATCACAGAGGAGCTCTGTTCTGTAATTTGTCATGATGAAAACTTCAGTAGTTGTCACTACTCACATGAAGCTGCTGAGCACTTAATTTATTTTTGTTTCTTTGAAGTATTAGGCAATAATCCCAAGGCTTTGCACATGCCAGGCAAGAGTTGTACCTCTGAGCTATATCCCTAGTCCTTAGTTTTTTGGGTTTTGTTGTTGCTGTTTGCTTTTCATTTGTTTGTTCATTAATTTTTTTCCTTTCATTTGTTTTTCTTTTATGTCTGTGAGTGGTTCGCCTGCATGGATGTCTGTGCATCACATACGTACAGGGCCCATGGAGGCCAGAAGAGTTGGAGCGTCTGGAACTGCAGTTGCAAGTGGTTGGGAGGTGCCATGTGGGTGCTGGGAACCGAACCCAGGTCCTCTGGAAGAGCAGCCAGTGCTCTTAAGAACTGAGCCATCTCCGCAGCCTTTGTTTTTGAAACAGGGTCTTACTATGTAGCCCTGGATGACCTTGAACTCGCTTGGTAGACCAGGCTGGACTTGAACTCACAGAGATCCACCTGCCTCTGCCTCCCCAGTGCTGAGATTAAAGGCATGCATTGTTATCCTGGCTAGCCCTTAGGTTTAAAGCACATTTGTGTGTGTGTGTGTGTGTGTGTGTGTGTGTGTGTGTGTGTGTGTTTATTTTGAGTCAGGGTCTAATGCGTTCTAGGCTGGGTTTGAACTCACTACATGGCTGAGGATTACCTTGAGCGCCTGATCCTTCCGCTTCTCCGTTCCTGGTGCTGGGATTTCAGGTATGTACCACTACGCCTGGTTTTATGGGTTGCTGGGGTGAGGACGTGGAAGCAGCGGAATGCTATTGAGAACGTATTTTTAACTGATGGTTCTGGAAACTGAGACTTCCTTAGAGTATCTCGGGCACACGATAAGCAAGTGTTCTACCACTGAGCTCTATCTAAGATCTAAAACTGATCAATCAGATTATGGCAGCTAAAATCCGCTGAGTAGTTACCGTAGTCTACGAACCATATAGACTAATATGAACATAGGACTTTTGCAGGAGGGATGCTCAGCCCGGGTTTGGGATGATGCCTAGAAGTCAGTGCTCCTCTCCGTTGGGGCTGTTGAGGTCACTTTTACGCTGGCTACTGTAACTTTGAGAGCACCAAGTTTGGAACTGCATCCATGCACACAGTAGAAAACTGAAGTAGAAGACACACGTGTGCTTCCTTCAGACCCCCTCCCTCCAAGGGGCTGTTCTCTCACTTTCAGAGAAGCTTTCTGGTTCCTGGACTCTGAGAGTACCCTCTCCTGTGTTAGTTATCACATTTATATAATCTCCCAACTGGGTAATAATTATCTATGACTGTGCTATTTGGAGTGTCTACATGGTGCATTTAAAGAGTGCCTTGTAATCATGGGTGTACTGGAAAATCAGTATACCCGCCAGCCAATTATCACAGAATCACAGGACTGGAAGGGATGACACATGTTATTAAGTCCAACTCTGTCCCCAGCCCTAGCCTCAGGGTGGGACCCTAAATTCATCCAGTGTGCTCAGACACAGTCCAACTTTATTTAGAAAATGAGGTGTTTTGGGGTGGGATTATGACCTTGAATATGATCACTTCCTGAGAGTAAACCCTTCCTTATGCTTAACTGCCAACTCTTTGGTTAGCCAAAGCCCCTGTGTCTTGTCTCTTCCTTTTGTTTCCTCCAGAGTTTCCAGTCTTGGCACTGAAGGATGGGGGTAGGGACCTTTGTAGATGTGACACACTTCCCAGGCCCCGTGGACAGCAGGCCTGGGGCCAGCTGAGGCCTGGAGCTAGCAGAGATTCATGCAGCCTGGGTCCCCCCGCTGAAGGGCAGAGAGCATCATCCTTTTCTAAATCAACTGACCTGGGGGCAGACTTCTTGTGTCGGCTTCAGGATGCCAAGTTAGTAAGAACATTTCAAGCTCTTTCCCTCGTACAGGCTTTCGACATCAGTGCATTCAAAGCAACATCTACCCTCCTCCAGCATTTTTCCCAGGCTGAGGTCCTTCATTCTCGGGGTTCATTTGATCCGTTTCCATAGCAACATCCACTTGTTGCATTTTGAATCTCCCATCGAGGTCCTTGCAATTTGCCAGCTAAGCCACCGATCACAGGCGTGTGCACCAGGTTAATAAGACAAAGTCTGTTTTACTTTGGCCTTGCCCTTCTTGTCTCCTTTCAGTTGAGGGCAGCCTTACAAAAGAGAGGGCCTTTTGGCTTTCAAAATCCTGAGACCTCTGCTCATTATCCTAGACGATCCTTGGGACCAGCTCAGTGTGCACTCCACCTCCATGCTGTCTCTGGGCAGCTGCTCTTCTGAGCCAGCCATGGCAACAGCTGGGAGGGGGAGACAGGGCCAGCAAGACCCTGCTTTGGGCATGTGGATGGGTGTCAAAAGTGAGACACCTCTTTATTTCAAAGGTAAGATGATCAGGATGAGGACAATTCCATTGTGATTCTCAGCATCCTTTACCGAAGGCTAGAATTGAAGTTAGAATCGAAATAACGTCGCTTTGTTTTCAGAGAATCTGGACGCTTCATGTCGGTGACATTAATCAGAGAAGCCTGGAGCTCTGTGGATTCCCACTGCTCTGACGTTTCAGATGTGTACAGACTGGAGTTAGCCACTATTTCCCCAGGGTGTGTTTAGTCTAATAGATGTAAGCCAGGACCTGTAAGAAGTATTAGTGATGGGAGAGGAAAAACTCTCCCCATAAGCAGAATCACAGAGAGAAATCCGATAAGGGGATCAGCAGATCAAAGCACTCATCACCATCAACTATCCCTCCTTACCAACTTGAATGGCATGTTTCCTGCCCTCACCAGCCCTCTGCCTCCCCCTCCCTGAGGTTTGAAGCATGCAGTATCTGTTGATGTTCTGCAAATGTTGCTTGTTTGTTATTTGTTGCTACCGAGCTTTTGGAAGACTTTCCAAAGGAAAGTGCTCTGGGCTAATGGAAAAAAAGTGCTGCTTTGTGTGCGGCTGGGACTTCAGTAAGGGCATGTGGAAGGGCAGCATTCTTCTCTTTAGGAGATGCCAGGTACGAAGCAGGGGCTGACCGGAGGTGCAGAGGCAGAGGGTTTGACCTTCAGAAGAATGCTGGAAAGTTCTGCTTGTCTGGTTGCATTATGGATTTTAACAGAGTCTCTGAAAAGGGAAAACAGAAGAACATAATGATCCAGTGCCTACGGCTTCTTGGCTGCAGATACACCAAATACACTAACGCATGAACACAGAAATCAAGGGCAGTCTGTAAGGCAGCATCACTCTGCAGATCTATTTTAAAGGCAGGCAAAAGAAAAAGGAGGAAATTGTCTAAATTAAAAGTAAATGCTTGTGACTGCAAACAAGCCAATGAAACACGCAATAATGGAATAAAGGGGCCCTCGAGACTGTCTGGATTCGGCAGGCCCTGTCAGTGAGGTTGGCACACCACAGACCCTGGACACTCTCCAGACCCTTCTAGGCCTTTGGGAAGTGGCTCTGAAGCTGATCAGGGCTGCACGACTGACTCCTAGCTGGCACCATCCTCTCTAGGCCCAGGAGGCTACAGCAGCCTGGACTGGATTCTTGGATGGGTTATCTAGTACGAGAGTTCCCTGTGGGCTTTGGTCACCAGGGGCTGCTTCTGTTTCAAAGCAACCCAAACAAGTCAGTTAAGCAGCCAGGCAGCATAATGACTTGCTTCCCAGGGAAACCCAGAAGGACGGCTGGGCAGGGCTGGCTGGACCTAGTGGCTCGGTGAGATCCAGGAAGACTGACTTGCTTTCTCTCTGCTGCTCTGCCTCTCGTGGTGTGGTCATGTATTCCAAGGTTGGCTCTGCTCTTGGTTTTAAGGAGGATGCCAACTGCTTTTAGGGTGGCATACATTCCCAGCCACGCTCGGAGAGAGTGAGCAAAGGCATGTCCCTCCCTCAAACATCAAACCAAAGTCATACATCTTCTCACTCCACCATAGGTCCCTACTCCCACCCTTGGAGCTGTGTGAAATCAATGTGGCGAAGGAAAAAAACAAAAACAAACAAACAAACAAACAACAACAACAACAACAACAACAAAAAACCAAGGGCTGCTTGGTTTAGGCATCAATTACTTCCTGCATTTAGAATTTTCATTGCCATCACAAAATAACTGAACAAAAGGAATTGAAGGGACAAAAGCATGGTTTGGGCTCAGAGTTTCAGAAGTCAGTTCATCGTAGCAGGGAGGGCTCGGCAGAGCAGCTGCAAAGGAGGGATGGAGGGGAGAGGGAGAACCCTGTTGTCGCCTTTCCCTGCTGGATTTAAGGGGTCGCTAGCGTGATGTGACGGTGCTGCTCACATTCAAGCGTGGTTTTCCTCCTTACCTAATGCTGTCTGGACAAGCCCTCACAGGCTTACCCAGAGATGTGCTGCCGTGGCTAACTGTGTGAACCAGCCGACCCTTGGCCTATAGCGAGCGGTAGGCCTTTAGACTCAAACCGTGTTTTGGCTCAGCTTACACACACATCAGGATTCTGGCTGTCTTAGCTCACTCATTTTTACCTCCTCCTCTCGGATGTGGTATCGCTCTCCAGTTCCACCGGGCTGCTCTCTATTCCCAACATAGTCAGCTCTCTCTAATTCCCATTTGTACCGCTTGTGAGTTACACCAGTGTCTATGAGAGCCAATCTCTTGGACTTCCTGAGTGGCCTGGAGCTCTTGGGGAAGTCACCATCAGTGTCGAGCTGGTGGTAGGGAATGGGGCAGTGGAGTCTGGCAGACTGTCCTATGAGTGTCTGGGCTGAGAGCTCCAACGACATTGCCATTGCACTGTTCTACCACAGTCCACTGTGTGAGTTAGTGAGATTGTGCACCATCAGAACACTGCTCTCCAGCCAGCCACAGAGTGGGCATCGCCCGTTGAGAACAAGTGACTCTGATATATCAGTTTAAGTTGCAGATCCCCAAGAAGTAAGTTCAGCCCTGGGCTGGGTAGTTAGGGATATATGTGTAGATCCCAGTGAGGGGTGGTGTGGTGGTGGAGTCCTGTCTAGGGGTTTCTGTTGTGTGTAGCTACAGGTGATCCCAGATCTCCTACTTCACAAACATTGGATACCTCTGTCTATTTGGTCTGTGCCATTCTGGTAGTTATGTCTAAACCAGTCCCTGGTTCACTGTCTTAACAGAACACGCAGGCTCTGTGGGTAAAAGATTCCATTATTCTTTTGAAATTTTATACATGAGAAGGTTCAGTTGGCTTAGAAACCCATCCATATTATCAGAAGGCACATAAATATTACATTTATCAATAAAGACTATGGATAATTAATGGAGTCTTTAAATATTTCACTGCTGTACATTTTAGATAGATATAAAATGATTTTAAAAGGCTGAGCAAATGGCTCAGTTGGAAAAGCCCTTGCTGCACAATCATGAGGGCCTGAGTTTGATTTCCAGCAACCATTGTAAAAGCTGACTGAGGCAGTACTGGTGCACCTGTAACTCCAGTGCTGGGGAGGAAGAGACCTGCAGATCCCCGTGGTTTCCTGGTCAGCCACTCCAGCCCAATTGGTGAGCTCTAGGTTAGTGAGAAACTTTGTACCAAGAAATAAGGCAGAGAGTGACTGAGGGAAGTATCCAGTGTTGACCTCTGACCTATACACATACACCATAATGCACACACATGGGCACATGTACCCACAGACACACATGCACCCCCCACCAATGACTTACTTTACATTTACTGGTACACGTTCACACAATCACTCTTCATTTAAAACTCATGAGAGTTTTTTTTATTTAAAAGGTGTCTTATTTTTGGAATTTCAAGAAATTTTCTTTTAAAAGTTGACATTTCAGAGCCAGGTGTGATGGTACATGATTATATTCCTGTACTTGGGAGACTGAGGCAGAAAGATTACAACTTTAAGTTTATCCTAAGTGATATAACCATATTCTGTCTCAAAAGAGAAAAAAAACACTGACATTTTTGCTATCAAAGTTGAAATTTTTTGCCATCATTGGCATAATTTGATATAAAAAGGTTGTGTTCTTGGAAGTAGTTTGATTTTCTTTTTAAAAAATTTAAAATGATTTTATTTGGTAAGATTAAAAGAGTTTATTATTATTGTGTATGTGTCCATGGCATGTGCATGTGTGCCACAGCACATGTGTGAAGATCAGAGATCAACTTTGTGGAAATGATTTTCTCATTCCACTTCTAGGTAGGTTTTGGGGATTAAACTAAGGTCATAAGACTTGTGCAGCAAACACCTTTTAATTGCTCAGCTATCTTGGTGGTCTGTGATTCAGTCAGCCTCATGGTGGTGGCGCACGCCTTTAATCCCAGCACTCAGGAGGCAGAGGCAGGCGGATCTCTGAGTTCGAGGCCAGCCTGGTCTACAAAGTGAGTTCTAGGACAGCCAAGGCTACAAGGAGAAACCCTGTCTCGAAAAAACAAAAACAAAAACAAAACAACCACAATAAGATACTTTCAAAAATTACAATATCCTAAAACAAGTCACCTTAGATTATCTATCTATCATCATCATCTACCCATTATCTATTTACTGAGCTATTTAATCTATCAGTGTGTTTCTGTTTGTCCTGTCTGCCTTTAGTGCTTGTGTGACTTTGCCCTGATTCTGCCCTGGGCATTTAATTGTCATGGGGAGGCTTTGAATCATTATACAGGATGGCGAGAAGAATCAATGTGAAGTGTTTGATACCCACAGCAAGACTGTGGGAGTGAGACTTTGAAACAGAGGAAACATTCTTCAGGTTTCTTAAGCTTCCATTGGTGCATTAAAGGCTGGAGATTTTCCTCAAAGCTCAGGTGTTGATGTGCGCAGGCTGGAGAAGAGGGAGCTGTCAGTCTCAGATGTGGAATGAAGAGAGGTGGAGGACCCAGCCGCTGTGGCACAGGGCTTCCATCCTCGGACCAGCAGCGAGTGTGTTGGTCTGGTATGGAGAGAGAAGGGAGTTCAATGCCCAGGAGGCTTGTATCTTGTTCCCTGGACTAAGGTCTGCTTCAGTTTGTTAGGGCTGCTGCAACAAAATGACGTGAGTGACATGGCTACACTCATCAGGAACATGTCCAAGTGGCAGAGGCTGAGGGGTCTAAGATCAAGTGCAGGCAGGCTTCTCTCTGCTTCATACACAGTCGTCTTTTCTCTGCCACTCACATGGCAGAAGAGGCAGAGAAAGCTTGTAGGGGCCTCTTCTTTAAGGGCAATAATTCCATTTATGAGGACTCCACCCTCATGACCTGGCCTTTCTTTTATTTTAGTATTTTAATATTAAATTTAATATACAAAATTTAATAAATGTATTTATTTAATAATAATTTAATAATTCTTAATAAATTTATTTATTTATTCTACATCCTGGTCACAGTTTTCTCTCCTTCCTCCCCTCCCAGGTCCTCCCCCACCTCCCTCTGTTCTCACCCCCCCAATCTACTTCTCCTCCCTCTCTGCCCAAGAAAGGGCAGGTCTCCCATGAATATCAACAAAACATGGCCTATCAAGCTGCAGCCAGACCAAGCACCTCTCCATGTATTAAGGTTGGGCAAGGAGACCCAGTATGAGGAGTAGGGTCCCAAAAGCAGCGAAAGAGTTGGAGACAGCTCCTGTTCCCACTGTTGGGAGTCCAACAAGAGGACCAAGCTACACAACTGTAACATATAAGCAGAGGGCCTAGGTCAGTCCCGTGCAGGCTCCCTGGCTGTCGGTTCAGTCTCTGTGAGCCCCTGTGAGCCCAGGTCAGCTGACCCTGTGAACCTTCCCATGAGCATTCCGGTGGTGGGCCCCTCTGGCTCTCAAAATCTCCACTCCCCCTCTTTTGCAGGATTCCCTGAACTCTGCCTAATGTTTGGCTGTGGGTCTGCGTCTGTTTCCATCAGCTGCTGGATGATGCTTCTCTGATGACAATGGGGCTAGGCACCCATCTGATCACAGAAGATGGCCACTTCAGCCTACATATTCTCTATTGTTAGGAGTCTTAGCTGAGGTCGTCCTTGTAGATTCCTGGGAAATCCCCTTGCGCCAGGTTTTTATCTGACCCAGAAATGTCCTCCCTTTCCAGTAATCTTTCAGTACTCTCCCTCTCTGTCCCCTCCCCTGCCAACCTGATCACTCATGTTCCCATCCCCACCTGCCCTCAGTCCACTCAGGAAATCTCTATTTCTCCTTCCTTGGGAGATCTGGGAATCCCCCCATGAACCCTCCTTGTTACCTACTCTTTCTGATGACCCAATCTTTCAGTGGCTCCTCAAATACGATTACGGTGTTATTAGTGTTTAACCTCTCAGTGTGTGTGTGTGTGTGTGTGTGTGTGTGTGTGTGTGTGTGTGTGTG
>CABHPR010119101.1:0-21723 GCA_902168415.1 Peromyscus melanophrys
GGGGGGGTACAGTCTATTTGGTGTTCTGTAAACTTCGTGTATCTTCATAGGTATTTCTGTCTTTAAGTTGGGAAAGTTTTCTTCTATGATCTTGTTGAATATATTTTCTGTGCCTTTGAGTTGGTATTCTTCTCCTTCTATCCCTATTACTCTTAGGTTTGGTCTTTTCATGGTGTCCAAGATTTCCTGGACATTTTGTGTTATGACCTTGTTGGCTTGAATATTTTCTTTGATTTACGAATCTATTTCCTCTATCACATCTTCAACCCAGAGATTCCCTCTTTTGTCTGGCATTCTGTAGTTCCCGTTCATTTACTCAGATTTTCCATTTCCAGCCTTCCCTCAGTTTGTGTCTTCTTTATTGCCTATTTTTCAGTTTTCAAGTCTTGAACTGTTTTCTTTACCTGTTTGATTGCTTTTTCTTGGTTTTCTTGGCTTTCTTTATGGGATTTATTGATTTTTTCCGGTTTTTTTTTTTTTTGTCTTTTCCTCGATTTCTTTAAGGAAATTTTTCATTTCCTCTTTAAAACCTCTATCTTCTTAAAGTCATTTTTAAGGTCAATTTCCTCTGCTTCATCTGCATTGGGATGTTCAGATCTTGCTGAAGTACAACGACTAGGTTCTTGTAGTGTAGTTTTGCTGTTTAAGTCATTGAATGTATTTTTTGCACTGGGATCTACCCATCTCTTCCTCCAATTGGTGCAAATGGTGTCTGTCTGAGGGAGCCTCTATTGGTCCAATCAGCATTCTTGGTTCAATGGGCGCTCTTGTTCCAATTTGAGCTCTTGGTCCACTTGGGGCAGATTCTGCGTCTCAGGGAGCAGTTCTGATCTCAGAAGATGGGTCGTTTTGGAGGGTGGGATGGGGCTTGTAGGTTATAAGGTCAGGTGGGGGATGATGGTAGTCTAGCTTGATTGCAGGAGTCATGCCTGCTGGCCTGCAAATGGGGCTGCAATGGGTGTGGGTATGAAGGCATGGATTATGTCCCTGGGCCTAAAGCCTAGAGGCTGGGGTGATGGGCTAGGAGAACAAAGACTCACCTCTTGGTCCAGTTGGCACTGGTAGAGTCTGTGAAATTTAAAATCTTAAGCATTAGTGCAGCTACCCTATCCCAGCATAGGAATGTGCTGTCCCCACCCACCTGAGCAGCTGTGTAGGAATGAATGCCAGGCCAAGACTGAACCTCCCTCTGCCCAGACGGCTGGAGCCTGAGAGGCAGCTGAGGAACACCAGGCCAAGGCCAGAGGACTTTTCCTCGGTCTATAAAAAATGGTAAACAATGCACTGTGGGAGGTGATTCCCTAATCTCCTTCTATACCAATGGCCTGAGCACCAGGCGCCCCACCCACACTGCCCTTTGTAAAGATGGTGGTGAGGTCATATGACCTGCCTATTTTGACCTTAGCCAAGATGGCTGCTAGACCACGTGGTTGCCCTTATTTAAGATGGTGCTGCCTGATCACATGGTTGCCCCAATCAAATATGGTACCTGACCACATGTTCATATGTTCATGTGTTTTGGATTTTTTTGTCAAGATAAACTTGTAGCATGAATCTTAAAAGGTCTTATTAATAAAAACAAATCCAGGGCCAGGTATTGGGGTGAATGCTGAAAGATCAGAGAGACAGAGCAAGCCACAGCTTCCTTACCTCGCCAGTTCCTCAGCTGATCCTGTTTCCTCAGACTGGAAGCCTCTGAGTCCTCATCCAGGATGAATCTCAGCTGAACTGCTGCTCAAAAGCCTAAAAGCTTAAATCAGCTCTAGTTCCTCATCCTCACCCCTTAAATACCTTTCTGCTTCCTGCCATCACTTCCTGGGATTAAAGGCTCTTGTTACCACGCTTAGCTGTTTCCAGTGTGGCTTTGAACTCACAGAGATCCAGACGGATCTCTGCCTTTGGAATGTTAGGATTAATGCTGTGTGTGTGCCACTGCCTAACCTTTATGTTTCATATTATGGCTGTTCTGTTCTCTGATCCCCAGATAAGTTTATTGGGGTGCACAATATATCATCCACACAAACTGAACAGATAAGGAACAGGTAAAGTGAAGCATTTAAAAATTAGTCAGAGACAAGTTAACCTGGCCATCTCCCAAGTCCCGGTAGCGGCAACAGCAGCAGAGGAAAGGTGGGCTGCTGGAGGAGGGAGGGGTGGGCTCTGAGCAGTGGTAGAGCAGCTGGTGGGGCAGGGGAAGGGCCCCGTGCCAAAGTCCTGTGGTGGAACAGGAGGTCCTGGCAACAGAGTTCAGCGACAGAGGGGAAAGATTTAAGAGAGAGAATTACAGACAAGGATAGGCAGAGAGAGAGAGAGCTTTGTCTGGCGGGCAATTTTACATGTTGTGGAAAGAAGCCTGGTGATGGTGATGACGTAATTGCTTAGTGGAGGCTGAAGGAGCATGGGTGATTGGGCAATTGGGAGGGGGCTGAGAGGGGGTAATCACATTTCTCACAATGAGACATAATGGTGCAAGACAGGCAAAGGACTATCGTCACAGAGGCTATGGACCATGGAATTCAGAGGGCACAAGCTGCCTCCATCGAATAGGGGTGGGGGCTGAGGGGCTATGAGACAGAAAGACAGGTAGTGCCAGCAAGTGAAATGAGACTGACTTCCAGTGTCCCAGAGAGTCAGCGAGAACAAACGGCACAAGATAGCCAATGGACCATTGTCGCAAAGGCTACGGGCCATGGAAGGCATAGGCCCAAGGGGCTTAGAGCCTGAAAGACATGTGGTGCCAGCACCATGATCGAGAGAATCCTCAGTTGTGGGAAAATGGCCAAAAGGGAGGGGAAGAATCTTACCAATCCAATAGGGTGAAGAGTTTCCCATGGTCCTCCAGTTAGAAAAATGGTATGTAACAAGAATCTTAAATGGTCTTATTAATAAAAAAAAAAACTCAAGAGCCAGATATTGGGGTGAACACTGAAAGATCAGAGAAACAGAACAAGCCACAGTCAACCTCACCTCACCAATTCCTCAGCTGATCTTGTTTCCTCAAACTGGAAGCCTCTGTGTCCTCATCCGAATGGATCTCAGCTGAACTGCTGCTAAAAGTTAGAAGCTTAAAAAGGCTCTAGCTCCCGGTCCTTACACCTTATATACCTTTCTGCTTCCTGCCATCACTTCCTGGGATTAAAGGCATGTATCACCATGCCTGGCTGTTTCCAGTGTGGCTTTGAACTCACAGAGATCCAAATGGATCTCTGCCTCCGGAATGCTAGGATTAAAGGTATGTGGGCCACCATTTTCTGGTCTCTATGTCTATCTAGTGTCTGTTCTGTTCTCTGACCCCAGATAAATTTATTAGGCTGCACAATATATTGGGAGACACAATATTACCACAATGATGGGTGGTACAGGGTCCCAAAAGCTCATCAGATTTCTGGTGGGCAGGAGAAATCAGTGGGATTGCCTGGCAATGCTGGGCACCAATGATATGATTTATTACATGGAGGGGGGCACCCCCCGAGTGTATGCTGCACATGCAAGGAAACATGCTGAGCATGCTGGGTAGATGCAGTGGTGGGCTGGTGGATGACCCACTTCATGCAGGCATGGCGGTGGTGACCAGTAATATACAACCCAGATGCTACATCCACATGGAGAGTTTACTATAATAGAGAGACAAAGAAGCAGAAAGACAGAGGGAGAGAGGGAGGGAGGGGGAGAGGAGTGCACACCTTGTGGGAGGAAAAGTAGAAGGGGAGAGAGAGGAAGGGGTAGAATTTTTCCTTAAGAAGAAGCTTCTACATCAGGACACAGGTGTGGCCCCAAGGGGTGGAATCAGAATATTAACACTAGGTAACAAACAGGGTTCATGGGGGAATACACAGACCTCCCTGGGAAGGGGACATAGAAGAAATTTCGTGAGTGGACTGAGGGCGGGTGGGGATGGGAATGGAAAGATCAGGTTAGGGGGACCCAGAGGGGGAAAGTGCTGAGGGGTCTGACTTACAGTTCAGAAGTTTAGTCCATTATCATCATGACAAGAAACATGGCAGCACAAAGGCAGACATAGTGCTGGGGAAGTAGCACCCTCAGCACCACAGCACCACTGTCTTACATGTTCCTACTAGTATGGCCCATTAAGTCCTGCTTAAAGTGCCCAAAGTCTCAAAGTATTCCATATTCCTCCAGGTAAAACCATGGTCCAGCCTCTCACAGAAATACTCCAGTCGCTGGTACCAACTTTTGTCTAAGTTGGGATTTGTATTGCTTTGAAGAGACACCATGACCACAGCAATTCTTATCTACATCGGGATCCTCAGGCAGCAGGAGGAGAGTGGACACTGGGCCTGGCTTAAGCATCTGAGACCTCAAAGCCCACTCCCAGTGACACATTTTTTCAAACAAAGCTACACCTATTCCAACACAGCCACACTCCCTGATAGTGTCACTCCCTATGAGCCTATGAGGCCCATTTTCATTCAAACCACCACAGGATTCTACAAATAGCAGAATACATTTTTTTAAACAACCAGGACATTATAAGAAAGGATCAAAACAATTTGAGGCTGTCATAGTGATCTTTTCATGGGCTCCCACATCAAAACCATTTGTCACACTTGCTTCACAGTTATTTGTTTGTTCATATCTCCAGTGGTGATCACAGAGGCAGGCCAATAGCAAATGCTTGTACAACTAACTCAGAAATGGATGGGTGGATGGATGAACAGATGGATGGTAAGCATAACTTCAGGCTAAAACTCTGAGTCTCTTGGTCAAAAAAACTAAAAATTCATATCAAGTCCTTAAAAAGGAGAGTTACTATAAGTTATAAGAAAACCCTACAGTAAACTCTTGAGAATTTGTGGCAAATATTTCTTCAACTTAACATTAAACTGGATGTGTTCATTTCTCCTCAGCTATTCCATTTGTATCTCTACAAAGGCCTGGCCTTAATATTTTCTCAGGCTACAGTATAAATTCATATATGAATTGCATGATCTCTACTTGGCTATTGAAAACAGCTATAGTCTGAGTATAGGACAAAACAGATAAGTAACAGCCTTTGCATATTTTCCTTCCATTGGATATATCAGTTTTCAGGTCTGCTCCCTTTTCACATCTACTTTGCCTGGTGCTCGGCCATTTCTGCTATTTGACCTTGTAGACCATCACACTGTCTAAGGAGAGCCAAATTACTGCTTGAAGAAAAGAGTGTTTCTAAAATCAAAATAGAAGTTTACAAATGCAGCTTGACTGATCTTTCTCCTCACATAGTGGTTGGTTTTTTTGGCCTAATGATTAAAAAAATTTGAGTAGCAACTGAATTCTCTTCTGCAACATGTGCTAGACTATTTATTGATTTCCTGAAACTGCCAGGAGTCAAGAAGCACCAAAACTTTCTCCACTTAGCCATCCTTTGACCTTAGGGTGTGATATTAGAGGTGAAATAAAGATTTCTCATAGCTTCCTCATTTCTTCCAAGGATGGAATCCTCACCCTTCCTTCACCCTGCCCAGCATTAACTCTGTAAACAAATCCTTCAAGCCTGATGCTGCCTTATTGAGACACTCTTTTCTGATTAGGACATGCATGGCTGCATCATCAAGAGCTCAGAGCCTAAAAGATAGAAAAGAGGGATAAATGAATAATTGTTTTCATTTAAAATACCTTAACGAATCAAATATTTGCCATGGCTCAAGCATGAGTATGGGAAACTGATCACTGCTTGCCCCTGAGCAAAATGGCCTTTCTTAGAACTCTTTGAAAGCAATGTGTGTTAGCCATTACAGGCATATAACCTCAGCTTCTAAGAGGCTATGACAAGATGATAGCAAGTTTAAGGGTAGCCTGGGGTACACAGTGACTTCAAAGACAACCTAGATAACTAAGGGAGACCTTATCCAATAAAAAAAAAATAAGATTAGGGATATAGCTCAACACCTGCATAGCATGTAGAAGGCCTTAGATTCACACCCCAGTACAAAAAAAGATAAATAAAAGGAAATACAGGTGCCATCTTTCATGACCCTAACCAATCAAAACTTTACACCTAAAATTCCTACACTCTCTGTTATTATTATTACTACTTTTTAACTGTGTAACAAACTACTTTAAAATGTAATGGCTTGAATCAGCAGCAATTTATTTTTCCTTCATGATTTTGTGAGCTTGTTAAGCTAGATGCTTCCACATGGTCATTTGCTTGGCTCTGGAGCCTAAATGCTTCTGCATGTGGGTTCTCCACACAGTTAGCTTGGGCTCTCTCCCAGCATGGTTGTCTCAACACAGTCAGATTTTTGTTTTCCTGAAATAGAACCTAGCTACAACAATACTTTTTTTTCCTAACCTACATAGAAATCTGCAAATAAGCAAGGGAACTACTTCTCACAAAAAAGACTCCTACAAATGGCCAATGTGTCCAGTCAGATTCTACAGTAAGTCCATGTTGTATGACATTCTATCTCACAAGTGTGTTTTGTTATGAGTCTTCAAGGTTAAAACCAACTGTTTCCTGAAATATTAACTTCTCACAAAGTTGCCACTTTTACTGGAAAATATTGAAATGTTTCATTAGTTTTGTGAAGTGGACAAGTGAGACATACACTGAAATAACAATTTTGCTCTCCTATGAGATCTGTATAATCCATAGGTCATGTTGGCCTCTGGTAAAGCCTAAGGTCATTCATTCTGATAATTAATCAATTCTTTAAAAATTGCAACAATGGAAAAAGTCAAAGGAATTAATCTAACTTTCACACCCAGGTTTAGAACTCCATCATTATGTAGTTCAAACTTCTTTAAGAACCTTAACCTATTCTCTTGCTTTTACTTTGTCTGTATATGATCTGTAGCATGTACAATCATTACCTTAAAAGATTCTTTAGTCGTATGGTTTAATAACCTCTCCAGAGTGTTCAGTTTTCATCTTCCTTTCTTGCCACTCATCAGCAGAAGCTATGTTAAGCATTCTTTGGTAGTTGTTTGCATACCTTTGCACATCAGTAACACTGAACTCAGTCCTTAAGCCATAGCCATGGTGATTCTTAAAATATTGGCTCCAAACATCATTTTCCAAGAGTTGGCTTATTCAGCTCACATTTGCAGAGGTTTTAGTCCTTAGGTGGCTGGCCCCTTTGCTTCTAGAACATTGAGAGACAAAGTGTAATGGCAGAAGGGCATGGCTGAGATAAATGCTCCCCTCATAACAGCCAAGAAGCAGATAAGACAGCATACCTGTGCTCCAGAATTCCTAAACTCCAGTCAGATTCTAAGAGATATAATGACAAAGGATCCATTATTCACATTAATAATAAGACCCAGAATACCCAACATGTATTTTCTGTCATCTACCAATCACAGCAAGTAATAAGGGATGGGGGAGGGAATAGACTCCACCTATGATGAGTGTAGCAACATGCATGTACATGAAAGAGAGGAACTGATGATGACCATTTTGGGAGATTACCAATCCTACTTCCTAACATAAAATAAATTTCCCTTTATCTAAGTTTGTCAGATTATATCAATAATACCAATTTAAATGCTATGTGACATGTTACATCAGGGACATAAAAGTTTGTTGCCATTAGATTAACGAGGGGTTCATAAGGAATCACCTCTATCCAAGGAAGCTGTTGGTAGTTGATGGTTAAAGGAAGAGGGAGAGTTACTTGTTTCTAAAGGAGTGTGGCCTCTGGTACATTGCACATGTTCCAGTAATTGGCCTTGTACCCATGTGTATACAGACAACACTAATAGCACTCCATGATTTATAAAAAAAAATATAAGGACATGAAGTTGGGAGGGGGTGTGATGGGGATTTCTGGGAGGAGTTGAAGCAGGAAGTAGGGGTGGATATGATTAAAATGCATTATACACATACATGGAATTCCCAAAGAATAAATGAAGTATTTTTGAAGTTTGTTGTCATGACGTCAGTAACAAGGATATAATACTTTGGGAAGGGAGCAACTAGGAATTCTTCACAAAGCCAGTAATCAAACCTTGAGCTTTAACTGAGGTGCTTATGGCACCTGGGGAACTGTTTCTTGTCATGTACAATTCCTAAACAATACCCTGCTACTGGTTAAAATGTCTACATTAGGCAGAGTACATTGCTGACTGCAGCAAACAACTTCCAAATGTCAGTGTGTTTACACTGTAAAGGTTTATTTCTCATATGTACTAGTCCAACACAGGCTACCAGATACACTCTGCTCCACACAATCATTTAGAGACCCAGGGTTCTTCTAAATTCTACTAAATCCATTGTAGCCTCTTTCTCTGGGTGCTCTGCAATAGGTCATTCCTCATGGAAGGAGAAAACAAACAAAGCAATATATATATTGAAGAGAGACTGTAGGTGAGCCAGGCCTAGAGATGCTGCACAATACATCCCCTACCCAACAGTAAAGAATTCTGGGAAATGTAATCAAACTGTTATGACCTGAGAAGGAAAGAAAATGGTTCAGTCACCAGTCAGAGTCTACCACAAACTTTCACTTACATACCCTTACCATATCTAAATATAAAGAAATTATCTTATCAAACAATGCTTCAGTTGTATTTAATGTCTGATGTCAGGGGTGGGAGAACTGGATACACAATACAATTTTGAAGAAATGTCTAAGCAGAATCCTATGAAGAAAGTTACAGGCCTTAGCATCTGAAATATATGACTGAAACCTCATCCAAATCCCATTTCCTTTCCCAATGTCAATTAAAACTTAAAATATACTGAGCTAAAAAATAATGAAGTCATATTTTTGGTTTCATCCTTGATTATTGAATTGTTATCTTTTCAAAATAGTTAGTTCACTCCCCCAGAATGATTTGTGTGTGTGTGTGTGTGTGTGTGTGTGTGTGTGTGTTTATGTGTACGTGTTTATAGTTTGCCTGTTAGATAATCAAATTTGTAGATAACCAAATTTAGCCTAGTATCTGAAGAATGAATTTCAGAAAATGAAAGAGAGAGCCAAATGGAATGGTATATACCTATAATCCTGGCACTCTGGGAGCTAAGGCAGGAGAAACACAAATTTAAGACCAGCCATGTCTACATATTGAGACCTGTTGAAGATAAAGAACAAGGAAGGGGAAGGGAGAGATAGGAGAAGATGAAGTGATAGAGGAAGAGGAAGACAAGATTAAAACAGACTAAAAAAACTTTCTGAAATGTAAAATTGTCCATAGAACCTTCCATTTCCTCCCCACCATATACAATCAACACTGTTCACTACTACTAACTCATATGCATACTTTAAACAGTATTTCTAAAGATATGATGTTCCATAATTCTGCATGAAAAACTTCCTCATTTCTGGAATAATGGACAGTTTAGAAGTGAAGGCTTTTTTAGTAGAAAACTTGGAAGTGTATTTGCTTGTCTGTTTTTTGTTTATGTCTGAGTTAAAGGAAGCTAATTAGAATCTTTCTCTACTTCATGTATACTGTCACAGATGTTTGGAGATGGGAACTCCATGTCTTTAATATATTTGTAATTAGTTCATAGAGATGACTATACATTTTTACAAGAACATGGAAATAACATTTAGTTCACTTGAGACAAGGTATGCTGCTGTAATAAAAGTCTCAAAGGCTTAAACATTAGTTTACTTTTAGTTGCATGAAGTATGATACAAGTTGGCCAGAGCTCATTTCCATCTGGTGACATTGGAAATCTAACTTTCTTCCATCTGGTGCTCCTTCCCTCTCAAGATGTAAATTCCCAGATTGTGATGGTTGGAAAAGAGAGGACTGGAAGAGACACACCAGCTCCTCACTTCATTGGCCCATAAGTAATACACGCCATTTTCATGCACAATTGATTTACCTGAAGTTACTAGATAGCCTACACTCCATTCCAAAAGCATCAGGGAAATACAGGGAAGCACAGTGTAAATTTGATGAATACAACCATCTTTGCCTTATAAGGGAAATAAGATTACTTGCAGAAAGGTCCACAAGCAATTTTCACGTATCATGGATGAATTTAACAAGTCAGAAATTGTGTATATATAAATGAGTGATGAAAGAGCTTAGGATATATCCCAAACTATGAGCACAGTGCTGCTCTGGGAAACCATTGGCCAATAGAGATAGGCAGGCACAGAGGCTCTAGCTCACCAGTGGTATGTCTACCCTTCTGAAAAAGAAAAGATCCCTAAACTGACATTTTTATCATTATTGCAAAGTGCTACAAGACTCTTGTTTTAACCCAAAGTAGAATTTAGATATGCTACAGAAAGAAAAAATGGAGATAAAATGTAAAATTACTGAAACAAAGATTCCTGTATTTCAAAATTGTGATTTGCATGGTATTACTAAAGAGAAGAAAGAAAACATGGCCTTTAGTGTTTCCAGTGGAGCAGAGTAAAATCACAAGCTCATGTGGCCATTTCTAATCACTTGTGCTCCTGTTGAAACAATAGTCACCAGATTCAAGTCTGATGACTGTTCTTATTACTTCTCTGTTGCTGTGAAGAGACACCATGACCAAGGCAACTCTTATAAAAGAAAACATTTAATTGGATCTTGCTTACAGTTTCAGAGGTTTAGTCCATTATCAACTGTAAGACAAATTGCTAAATGGTCTTATTAATAAAAAACCCAGAGCCAGATATTGGGGTGAAAGCTGGAAGATCAGAGAAACAGAACAAGCCACGGCCAATCTCACCTTACCAACTCCTCAGCCTCCAGAGAGAGCTACTTCCTATATACTCACACCTGTATCCTTTCTGTGCCCTGCCACCTCACTTCCTCTCTCTGCCCAGCTATATCACTTCTTCTTTCTGCCCAGTTCTATCACTTCCTGTCTGTCTGTACAGACCTCCAGACCTCTATGGTTAACTAGTGCTGGGAATTAAAGGCATGTGCCACCACACCTGGCTCTGTTCCCAGTGTGGCCTTGAACTCAAAGAGACGAAACTCTGCCTCCTGAATGCTAGGATTAAAGGTGTGTGCTACCCTTTCCTGACTTCTATGTTTAATATGGCTGGCTTTTTCCTCTGATCTCCAGATAAGCTTTATTGGGGTGCACAAATAAAATATTACCACAATCAACATAGTGGGAACGTGAGTGTGGTGTTGGAGAAGTAGCTGAGAACTATAACCTGATCCACAGGCAGAGAAGGAGAACTGGACCCAGCACTCCCAGTGACATACTTCCTCCATCAAGGCCATACAGTCTAATTCTTTTCAAATAGTGCCACTCCCTGATTACTAAGCATTCAAATACATGAGCCTATGGGAACCATTCTTATTCAGACTCCTACAATGGCAGATATGACCCTATTTTTCAGCCCTCCATCTCAGAACAGCCTGCTCAGTTCCAACATTTGAAAGACAGAAAAATCTTACCAGTAGATGGTCAAAAGAAAACTCAATGTAGTTACCATATGATTAAAATTTGATAATGTCATAGAGAAAATTTTTAAATGCTATAAACTCTTCTTGTGTTTGCCTGCCTGTTGATATTTTGCAATTTCTACTCCCCAAAAAAACTTTTTAAATCCACAAGATCATCAAAACTATAAAAGATAAAAGTTATGTATGATATTGGTAAGCTCCCCAAATCATACCAGCATCATTACAGAGAGGATGTCTAAAAATTATTTTTATAGGGCACTGGAGAAATTGCTCAGTGGTTAACAGTGCTTGCTGCACTTCTGGAGGACCCAAGTTTGATTTTCAGCCTCAAATTGGGCAGCTCACATTAGCCATAAGCTCCAGGGGATCCACATCCTCTTTTAGCCTCCACAGGTCCCTGTAGTCACGGGGCATACCTACACCCAGACACATACTTTAAAAATAGTGAAATAATAAATATTTTAAAATGTTTACGAAGTAATCTATTGTATTAAATTGTCACAACAAGCTGTTTTTTAAATTGTATTTAGATTTATTTTATGTGCATGAGTGTTTTGCCTGGATGTATGTATATGCAGTACATATGGATCTGGTACCAACAAAGACCAGAAGAGGGTATCCTATCTCTGGGAACTGAAGTTAAGGATGGTTGTAAGTATCATGTGGGTGTTGGGAGCCACTGAGCCTCCTCTCCAGTCCTCACAACAGGGTAGTTAATAAATAGGATGATGCTGACTTACCTGAGGATTTGGCAAACATGTATAATAAAAGCTAAATGTGTTACTGTTTAACTGAGCGGGACAGATAAGCATTGACTCTGTCAAATATGAGCACCACACTCATTCATAAGAGATGAGTACTATTGAGTTATGTTATCTATTCAAAGTCATCATGAACTGTAGTAGCCATTAGGATCATCTACCAGTCACAATTCTGATTTTCTACCTTCCAGTCTTCCCATTTCTAAGCAAACCTCCCAGCTAAGCATCAGGACAACCAAAGTCTTTGGGGTGGGTGGCACAAAGTCAAAACTTATACTTGTGTTCTGTGTTATTCAGGGATGCAATATTGTGGATTGGTTGACTAACACTTTCTGATTTTTTCTGATCCCTATAACTTGGAATTTATGTCTTTTATTTAGCTGACTTATGATGGCCATTTATAAACCTAAAACTTTATGCAGCACCTTCTCATAAAATTCACTCCCAATTTGCAAACCTAAAGACAATGATAAACAAACCAGATGTTTTGGAGATACATAAAACAGAATAGTTTCAGAAATATCACCACACAACTCAAAGTTAACAATATGTTTCCTTACTCTTCCTCAGAGATCCAATTTAGCAAGACCAACCCCCTTGCTAAGGAGGTCCATCCCCCTCTGTATTGTGGCCATTAATAAAAGACAATTAGATGAAAGTTCATCTAGGGAATTATGAATTTTTCCTCGAGGGTGCAACCCTCCAGAGAAGCAGCCAATGTGGGTTCATCTGGGCCTTCCCAGAGAATGGGAAAAAAGTTCTCCTTCCTTCACTTTTCAGGCTTTCTTATCCCTAGGAGGGGGTAGAAAAAAACTTTGATCCTTTCACAACTGCCTATGTGCTAGTGGGCTCAATAGAAAGTATTGCAGAGACAGATTTAGGAATGTATCAGGTGTATTGGAGAATAATATGAGAAAAAAAGAGAGAGTCCAGCAAGATTTGGCAAAGGAACCTCCAAGACTGTGAAATTGATTTGGCAACATCTCCATCAACTAACAGGATATATCAGAGCAAAGACTGGCATTAGAACAGATTTGTGTTGGCCATAAATAGCCAGGGCCTTTACTCATTCCTTGACCAGGAAACACTGTCAGAAGAGCATAACCTTGGATCAAAAGCTGAGACTGTCAGGGCTGAAGAAACAGCTCAGGGTTATTATGTTGCATACCGGCTGCTTATCAAGGATCCAGGTCCAATTCCCAGCATCCATTTGGCAGCTCACCAGTGTCTGTAACTCCAGTTCCAATGGATCCAATACCCTCTTCCTGCCTCCACCAGCACAAGGCACACATGTTTTCAACAGACATACACGGAGACAAACACTTATACAAATAAAAAATAACAAAATAAAACTTTGCTCACTGCCCTGAGGCTTCCCACTTGGGAGACACATGAGGAACCAACTCAGACACATAAGGAACAACCCATAAATGTAAGCATGTTAATACTGAGGACATATTTGATGAATAGGAGACAGAAACAGAGAAACAAATGCTTCCTCCTATTTTGTCTCCTGGAAGGAAAAGTCTAGAAAACATACATTCTGTAAGACTCTCCCAAAGATACCCCAGCATCAAGCTGCAGTTTCCTATGGTGCCAGACAAGTCATCAAACATATCTCTTAGTTCTCTTCAAAGTGTCACTCCCAAATACATGACCTACACATACACCTTTGCCTCAGCCTCCTGAATAGAAGACATTGACTCCGTAACTGATTGCACCACTGGAATTCCTAAATCCAACTCTTCCTGGAATAACCTCCTCAGACTTCCTAATTCCATGAGATAATTTCTTTTCTGTCTTCTGTGTGTATGTTAAAACCAGCTTGAGGCCTGGCGGTGGTGGTGCATGCCTTTAGTCCCAACACTTCGAAGGCAGAGGTAGGCGGATCTCTGTGAGTTGGGTTTTGAAATTTGAAACCAACATAATTCATTGACCCAACCTCATTTTCCTCCATCCTCACCTCACACCAACTTCCATCTTCCATATGTCTCTCTACTCTCATAGTCAGCACCAATAAGATGAAATAAGCTCATTGACTCCTCCTCATCTGTCTCCTCCAATATGTATGAGGATACATCTCAACCTGATTGTACCTTTGCATCTAAAGGGCTTCTCTTGTAAGTAGTATATTGAGTTTTCACTGGTTGCAGGACCTTCAACTACATCTAAATAAGAAGCAAGTCAAAAGTTCTGGGGATATTTTTTCTAGTCGAGTATAATTCCTTACTACCATCCAAATCTTATGCTTATACCCACAGATAAGTGTAGGTACCACCCCTCATCAAAGAAGCTTCTCTTTACAGAAAATGAAGACATAACAGAAAATACAACTGAACATAATGGAGTGATCAACAGATCTTGGAGATCCCAGCCCTAACCGATACACCTACATCACAGTTCTTGCATCTCTGGATCAGGGTACACTGAGCAAGAGAGAACTGAAAGATTGTAAGAGCCAGAGCACCAGGAAGTCTGCTGTGAAGCAATCTCTCTTATAAATAGCTGCATAAACAAAACCAGACAACAGTGCTATCAATGGACATGTTAACATGGAAGGGGGAAAATTTCACCTGTGACAAATAACTATAGTCAACTAATGACTGCTGGGTGAAGGAAATTAACTTCTCCCTGGAATGAACCTCCTTTATTAGTTGTCCAGTGTGTAGTGGTTAGCCTGAAAGCATATACACACAACAAAATGGACTCAGCTGATTGTAAATACATATTTGTATATACACATACATGCACATATGTATGTAATAATAACAAAGAAAAAGAGGCTATTGACCTGAGGGTGGCATGTAGGGTAGCTAGGAGAGGCTGGAGAGAAAAAAAATTGATGGGAGAAGTGATGTAATTTTACATATATATATATATTATATATATATATTTTATATATATATATATTTCAATTAAAAACATCTTTTACAAAAGTTCTAGGGCTGGACCCAGATACAGGTTGGGAAGACACCCTTCAAATCAAAAGCTTGGATACAGTTATTGAAAGCTTGTAAAACCAAGAGGGTCAAGGCCAGAGCCCTGCTAGCCTCATATTTAGGCATGGGAGGCAGACACTGCTCATTGGTACTTTACCTAGAGTTTGTTGCCTAGGCCCACAAAAATATTTGGTAGCCAAATAGCAAGAGCCACTGTAAGTGAAAAAGTGACCTGCTCCAGGAAGTGACCTGCTCCTCCCTACAACCCTAATTTTACCTGCTAACTCCATCAGTCTGGGCACTGGCAAGAATCTAAGGCTTGGGGTACAAGCAAACAGTCTAGCATGTCTAGCCCTGTCTCTGAGCTTAGAGCTCTCCTCTGAGAAATTTCTCATCAGCACCAATCAGATCCCCAAAGGCTGCTATTGAAAAGGGTAGGACAACCAGGGTCTGTAGCCCATGTTGCCACCAAAGGCCTCATAGATGTCTGGGGTCTGGGCTGCAACCTGTAGCCATGAGGGCATCCAAGGGCCATGCTGCCACCAGGGACATCCTGATCTGAGTGGCCACACTGTCACCTGTGGCCGAGATGTCATCCAGGCCAGGGCAACTGCAGAGGGCCATTTTGGTCTGTGGCCCTACAGCGGCCAGGGTCTGAGTTGATGTCCGGGGCTCCTGTTGTCACTGAGGGCCATGGGGAGGATGAAGGTCTGGTTGACCACCTTGGACCATATTGGTGCCGCCAGGGCCATGCTGATCTAGGTGGCTGGTGCTGTGACCTGGAGCCATGGAGACATCTGAGCATAGGCTACTACCTAGGGCCATGTCAGGGTCCATGGCCCTGTGGAGGCCAGGGTCTGAGATGGTGTCCATGGCTCCAGTTGCCACCAAGGGCTCTGTGGATGCCTAGGGTCTGGCCTGCCACCTGGAACTATGTTGATGTCCGGGGGGCCATGCTGCTGCTGGGTGGGCCCGGACTGACCTGAGGGGCCTATGCTGCTACCCAGGCCATGGTGGCATCTGGGCCTGAACTGCAGCTGAGGGCCATGTCTGAGTTCAAGGTCCTGATGCATCTGGGGTGTATCCTGTAGTGGTATCCATGGCCTGAGTTAGCACGGGGGTCATTGGAACTATGCTGTGCTGAGCCAGCCCCACCCTTCACTGAACCTGGGATTGCTGGTCCTGCCCTCACTGGATATTGCAGCAGGAAAGCTGGCCCTACCCCTCAGGGGAGAGCTCATACTCATACTCGGGAAAGACGGCCCTACCCCTTACCACAGGCATGCACTTCACCTGGGAAGCACACTAGAGCTGACTCTGTTGTCAGGAACGCAGGCAACCCTGCCCCCCTTATATGCCCCCTACAGCAACAGACAGAGGGGGCCCTGCACCTTGCCTGGGCAAAACAGTAGAGCGACCCTGGCTATATGAGTGAAGGAGACGTGGATATGAGGGCCCAAGAGCAGGAGAACTAGTTCCAGCTCCTTGCTGTAGGCTACATTGGGTGAGCTAGCCTAGGCAGTGCTGGAGAGGTCAAATGGGTAGTGACAATGAGAGAAAACTAGCGAGCTGACTAACCCACCTACTCCCCACCTCTGTTGCTTTCACACCCTCAGGCCCAGAACCAGGGCTATGAGTTGGCTCACCCCAACATCCACCCCATCTAAGAACTGTTGGAGCATGTGAAGGGACAAAGCTACAGATCCAAAACAACAGGATCTCCATGACACAGGACAACAATAGCACGTCCAAGAGGAGCCCCAGTGGGAGCCCACTGTCAATGGTGTAGCAGAAACCAGAGGCGTGGAGCCAGCCCAATGACTCATGGCAATGAACACTTGCAAATAAAGATGAACACACTCAAGGGTAACCTGTGGGTCTCAACAGGCTATACCACAGCTTCCTCAACAAAATAATTCCTCTTCTTCCTCCTCCTCCTCCTCCTCCTCCTCCTCCTCCTCCTCCTCCTCCTATTCTTCTTCTTCTTCTTCTTCTTCTTCTTCTTCTTCTTCTTCTTCTTCTTCTTCTTCTTCTTCTTTTTATTCTTCTTGGTTTTGGTTTTGGTTTGTCTCTGTTTGGGTTTTGGTTTTTCTTTTAAATTTGGTTTTGTTTTGGGGAAAGGTTGCAAGGGCAGAGGGTGGATGCGAGCAGACAGGGAGATAAGTGGGATTGGAATGCATGATGTGAAATTCACAAAGAATCAATTAAAGTAAAAATAAATAAACAAACAAACAATTTTTAAAGGAAAAAAAGAATGAGATAAACCAAAAAAAAAAAAAACAGCAGAAAAAAAAAGATAAAAAGGTAAGAATGTGCTTTGGGAAATCTTGGAAGACAAACAAAACAAAAAACAAAAATCAAAACCAAAAAACTTCTGTCCTCTTCCCAGACCCAGATATCTCTCTTGTTATCTTAAGTTTCCTCATTTTCTATTTAAAACCCTCTGTTTCTGGTGGTTAAAAGACTCCATGGCAGAGAAGAAGGCAAAAAAGGTATTCAGTCCTAAATTAGTGCATAATTAAGTAATCCAAGATAATGGCAGGGGTGAATATGAGCAAAGTACACTGATACCCATGAATGAAAACATCCAAATGAAGAAACAAACAAAAGAGCGATAATAAAGAAATGTCAAAGGACTCTGGATAGTTCATCCTGCCTTTGCAATCGTGCACAAAAGAAAAGAGGACAAGAGCAGACACTCTGTAACCTGCCTTAGAGCAGACAGGCAAACAGGCAACTAAAGGAATATATAATAGGGGGTCAGCAGAATAAAACAGGAGGTGGCATCTCATTTTTCAGGAGGTTTTTAATGACATTTCTAAGACAGAGAAGAACACTTGCTGGACCACAGAGGTTGCCACTGTGAGGAAAGACAGTTGTTTGGTTTTTTGTTTTGGGTTTTTTTTTTTTTAGTTTGACTAGAAAGGCATTTTGTCTTATCCAACGTGTGTGTATAGCAAATACCAGATGGCTAGCTTGTGCAGCACACAGTTCCTGACATGCAAAACTTCAGATGTTGGAGTTCACTGGTCTTTTGTTCTTTCCAAACATACTGCTTCTAATATTTATCTTGGAGGATTATATAGTAAAAGACAAAATAAACTCATTGTTCACCATTGCCAAAACACAGGCTTGCCCAGGTGAAACTATATATCACCAAAATAAATAGAATGTGATCTGTTGTACAGCAGTTTGGCAGAATGGTGCACTCTGGCAAGAAGTTTGGCAATGTACATGAAGGACAGGAATGAAACTTCAAAGGACAATGGGCAAGAGCCTTCCTTTTGGCTCCCCACTTTTAGGTACCCTTTGACTTACCTATGAATTTTCAGAGTGATGATGAGCAGTACATGTTTCTAAGCCTGTATGTATTAGCTTTAAAAATATCATAGATGTGGTTCAGTGACTAAAAACACGTACTGTTCTTCCAGAGGACACATGTTCGATTCCTAGCACTTACATCAGATGACTGACAACCACCTGTAACTCCTGCTCTGGGGAAATCCAATACCTCTGGCTTCTGAATGCATGTACACACACTTAAAAATAATAAAATAAGTTTTAAAACTTTAAAGACAGACTAGCTTGGTATGGGGGTGTCAGATGGTCCTTACTACTGTCATCATTGTGACTTTGAAGAAGCACACAGTTTGCTAAGCTAAAAAAACAAAAAAAACAAAAAAAACAAAAAAAAAACAAACAAAAAAAACCCCCACCTATTTAAATATCTGTTATGCAGTGTGGCCAGAGTCTGGAAAACTATGGCCTGTGGTCTAAATATAACCTACAGCTTGTGTTTTTGTAACCCAAAGACATTGCTGCTATAGGCTAGCACTGTGATCTAGAAGGCCAATCAGGCATCCCTTCTTTCTGCCTCTAGCACAGACCCTGCTTCCCAAACTGGTGGATGTTGTTCAAAGGGCTGTGCTGGTCACCATGTATACATTGATGCCACTGCCATTCTGGGTACCAAGCAGTCTAGGATCCTTCTGGCTAGCTACCAAGTTGAATGGCACGGGTCTCTAGCAAGATACACTAGGCAGTGGGCATCACCAGGGCAGAGAGTAAAACTGATCTGGGTTAGTCCTCCTAACCCTGCTCACCACCTGCCCCTTCTGGAGCCAGGCCCCAGCCCTATGAGCACTGTTCTTCCTGAGGAAGTCTATGTAACATGGCAACTCCTTTTAGGACCAACCATCTAAGGCAAATGGGACAGAGTACAGCAAGACTTCTCCCCCTCAATAAACCA
Source organism: Peromyscus melanophrys (assembly GCA_902168415.1). Taxonomy (NCBI): domain Eukaryota; kingdom Metazoa; phylum Chordata; class Mammalia; order Rodentia; family Cricetidae; genus Peromyscus; species Peromyscus melanophrys. The sequence continues at coordinate 19,269 of CABHPR010119101.1, forward strand.
GAATCCACACAACCTCCTCTGTGTTACTTTTGGGCAAGAAAATCCCCAAATACTTGTTATCTGCCCTTTCACACTAAATTTTGGGATCACACCAATATAAATTTCTACAAAACACTATCCAAATAGATTAATCATTATGATTGGGGAACCTGGGGTAATTGAAACTTTGAGAGTCTGTGCTGAGAAATCAGAGGCTCACTGATTTAGTCTGCATTCAAAAGAGTGATATAAGTCTTAGATCTGTAGACCAGAACACATACACTCCTGAGAGTTGCATTGTGTCATCTGCACACCAGGCTCAGTTATATGGGGTATGTGAATGCCACCTACTGGGCACAAGCAGCCTCAATGCATTGAAAAGCATCATTCCTACGACAGAACCTGGAACCAACTACCAGCTAGCAGCACTGCTTGCACTGGGTCACATTGTTGCTACAGCTGGTTGAAGAGCTTGAGGCTTAGTGATAGGTGTTCTCAAATGAAGTAAAGTTCTCACTCAGGGCAGAGCAGTTTTCTAATCTCTTTGCTATGGAGCTGTTCTGGGCACTGTAGAATGATTCTCATATCTCTGCCCTCTTCTTGCACATCAAGTTGAGGAATGAGCTCTCAAAAGATCAGTCCAAGTCCCAAGCCCCAGCACCTGTGAGTGTGAGCTTATTGGGAAGTAGCATTTATCTTTGCAGATGTAATCACATTGAGGCTCTTGGGATGGGCTCATCCTACACTGAGGGAGGATCTGAAGTCCAGTGACAGGTGGATTTCTATAAGAATAGTAAGGGGATGAGATACAAGACAGAAGGCCATAAAAATTCAGAGGCAGAGATTCGAGTGATGCTTCCACAAGCCACAGAATAAATGCTAATGACTGTTTATGGTCATGAGAATCTAAGAGAGGACCACAGGAAGGAGTATCTTTTGATTCTCTGATAAATACAGCAATATCAAGAGACCAGCGCATTACACTAAGATGCCAATAGCATCCTCCTCCAAGGTGACAATAAAAACTCTCCCCAGGTACTAATAAATGCCCCTTGAGAAGCAAGATGGTCCCAGGATTTAAAACATGTTGTGCTGTCATTATACCCTCTAACCTTATAAAAAAAAAAAAAAGGAACTTGTGATGTCTGTGAAAATTCCCTAGTCATCAGATCACCTAGGCAGCAGGGTAAGACAACCAACATGAAGGCAAACTCAAACTGCAACAAAACTGGGGAAGCAGAAACACAGAAACAGCTACTGTCTTCTTCATTGATGAGGCCTCTCTTCTGAACCACTCAGTGTAAGCAGGCACTCCTTTTAATCCATTTTGGATTGCTAAACTTTAAAAAGAATTCTTATCTTTGCCTCTTTGCAAGGTAGAGGTGAAGCCCAGTGTCCTGGAAAAAGAAAGGAAGCTAGGACCATCAGAGAGAGGTCTACACTCATACAAGCACAAAGAAGACAGGGGTGCGGGGACAGAAAGACAGAGACAGAGATGGAGAGATGGAGAGACAGGGGGAGAAAGAGAGACAAACAGAGACAGACTTGCAGACAGAGGTAGACAGAGATGGACAGAGACATTCAGAGAGATGGAGAGACAGACAGATGAACAGAGACGTATAGAGAGATAGAGAAAAAGAGACAGATAGACAGAGACAGACAGACTTACAGAGAGACAGAAATAGACTTACAAAGACAGAGACAGACAAACACACAGAGACAGACCCAGACAGATAGGATAGACAAACAGAAGGAGAGACAGAGAGACATAGACAGACAGACATAGATTTACAGAGACTGACAGACAAAGACAGACAGAGACTGAGATAGACAGACAGGAGAGACAGAAACAGACAGACAGACAGAAACAGACAAACAGAAACAGACAGCAATAGACAGACAGACAGACAGAAAGAGACTGAAACAGATAAACGATAGACAAAGACAGACAGACAGAAGGAGAGGCAGACAGACAGACAGACAGACAGACAGACAGACAGACAGACAGAAACAGGCTTACAGATAGACCAAAAGAGACATACAGAAATGGTAAGACAGACAGGGATGGAGAGACAAAGAAAGACAGACAGAGATGAATGGACAGAGACAGACAGAGATGGAGAGACAGACAGACTGAGATGGAGAGACAGAAACAGACAGAGACAGACAGACTGACAGGGATAGATAAACAAACAGAGACAGGGATAGACAGACAGGAGAGACAGAGAAATACTTACAGACAAAGACAGAGACAGAGATAGACTTACAGGCAGAGAGATGGAAAGGCAGACAGAAGGAGATAGAGAGACAGAAATAGACAGGAGAGACAGACAGACAGTCAGACACATATAGACAGAGATAAACAGATAGGAGAGACAGACAGACTTACAGAGACAGACAGACAGACTTACAGAGACAGATAAACAAAGACAGACAGAGACAGGCAGACAAAGACAGACAGACAGGAGAGACAGAC